>JBBPBO010001986.1:25305775-25584448 GCA_037974295.1 Cicer cuneatum | reverse complement strand
GGGGGGGGGGGGGCAGTTTTGAAAGTTTTCAGTTTTCATTTTTTTTAAGCTAGTAAGATTTTTGTTGGTAAGATAAATGAAGCATGAAATGAGTTAAGGAATAATACAATTCAAGACAAAAGCAAAATACAATCAGAGAAATCAAAGAGTATAACAAATATTCGACTTGTGTGGTAACTATTTCTAAACTATTCTTTCTTACAATTTTATAGTTTTGATAAGTGGTATACCTTTAATTTGGATTTTTTTTTATCATCAATAAACATTTTAATTTTGTTAAAAGTCTTATTAAATTTTGTCAGCTTTATTAAATTCTTTCAATATTATAATAATTGTCGTCTTATTCTTTTATTTAAATTATGGACTAAGTACAATTAGCATCAGCCACTTTTAAAATCATATACATTCAAATTTCATTCTCTGATTTCTCACTATCATTTTTAAAAAAATAAATGAATTTAAAATCAATTTTTTTAAAATATTAGATTAATTAGATGTGACATCTTTTTAATCTTTGAGTTGTTAAGACACAAGTTGTACCACTTGGTGGCTTTACAACTCAATTTTAAAACCAAAAATAATATAAAATATTTTTAAATGGATTAACTAGATGAGACATCCTTTTACTCCTTGAGTTGTTGAGACACGAGTTGTGCAACTTGATAGATTTAAAACTTGTTTAGTTTTTCAAAATAATTATTCAAATCAAACAAACCTTTTTTCTGTCAAAACATTTTTTTTATATCAACAATCAACACAATTTCTTTAAAAGCAATCAACACATCCGCATTTTCTACCCAAGAATTACATAGCTTATTTTAACATATGTCGTAGGGTGCTAATACCTTCCCTACGCATAATCGACTCCCGAACTCAAAATTTGGTTTCATAGACCCTTTTTTTTTTCTTTTTAAGGGTTTCCCAATGTTTTTCCTATTTTAAATAACCTTTGGTGACGACGCCGTTGAATTCGAGAAACACTCGAAATTTAGGCCGCGACACGAAACATGCATTTAGATTTTACTAAATAATTTATTTTGGCAAAATAAATCTTGTCAAAAGTAAAATTTGGTTCCAATTTATTATGACATAAATTATGATAACTTGATAGTTTCAGAAAACTCGTTTTTATTTTTATTACATTAATAATCATACGAAAATTATTTTAAAACGGTTAAAAAGATGTCACATCTTTTTAATCTTTGAGTTGTTAAGACAAAGTTATACCACTTGGTGGTTTAACACTCAATTTTAAAACAAGAAATAATTTGAAATATTCTTAAAGTTGATTAAATTAGATGTGACATCTTTTTAATCTTTGAGTTATTAAGACACAAGTTGTACCCCTTGGTGGTTTTAAAACCGAAGATAATTTAAAATATTCTTAAAGTTGATTAAATTAGATGTGCCATCTTTTTAATTTTTGAGTTGTTAAGACACAAGTTGTATCACTTGGTGGTTTTAAAACTCAATTTTAAAACCAAAAATAATTTAAAATATTCTTAAATTTGATTAAATTAGATGTGACATCTTTTTAATATTTGAGTTCTTAAGACACAAGTTGTATCACTTGGTGGTTTTAAAATAAAAAATAATTTAAAATATTCTTAAATTTGATGAAATTATATGTGACATCTTTTTAATCTTTGAGTTGTTAAAATACAAGTTGTACCACTAGGTTGTTTTAAAACTCAATTTTAAAACCGAAAATAATCAAATATTCTTAAAACGATTAACTAGATTAGACATATTTTTACTCCTTGAGTTTTTGATATGCAAGTTGTACAACTTGATAGTCATTAAACTCGCATTTCAAAATAATAATTTAAATGAAACAAACTTTTTTTTTCTTTTGTCAAAAGAATTTTTTTATAAACAACAAAACTCACTTTTTTTAAAAGCAATCAACACATCCACATATTCTACCCAAGAACTACCTAGCTTTGATTTCTCCATCGCACCTAGAGATACGTAGGAGCAAGATTGCACTCTTGTCAAGCATAATAATAAAAAATTTCTTTTTTCCTCTATATTTTAAATATACTTTTCTCATTAGATTATTTTCATAAAAAAGATTATATTTGCATTTTAAAAAGGAGAAATAAATATATATATATATATAAGTTAACATTTATCTTGCACAATTAAATATAGGTGACTGTATTTTAACGGATGACATAGGGTGCTAATACATTCCATACAAATAATCGACTCTCGAACTCAAAATTTGGTTTCAAAGACCATTTTTCTTTTTTTAAGGGTTTCCCAATGTTTTCCCTATTTTAAAATAAACTTTTGGTGATGACTCCATTGAATTCGAGAAACACTTGAAATTTTAGGCCGTGATAGCTGGTGACTCCACTTGGTACTATTAGACAGTCAAACCTAACATAATTAGTTGTTCAATTTTTTACTTCTTTCATATTTATTTCTCCTTTTATTTTCTTTACTTTATGCCTTTATTGTTTATTAGTTATTTTCTTGTCGTCATTATCTTTATATGTATTTATATATGTGTGTTGAGTATTTTACATCGTTTATTGGATTGTGATTCTCTTCACACACTACACATTTACTTACACTCTGCACTTATGAGTGAGACCCTATACCCAGGCCTGAATGAAAATTAAGTTTTGTTAAGGGTTTAGTGGTAATCATTTTGGATGTATATTCTATTTGCAAAGATCTTGTCTAGAGTTTGATTCCATTAGAAATACCTACATTTTAGATGTACTTCCTATTTGTAGTGATGTTTCGATACGAGTATGTGGCTCTAGAGACCAATGACTTTTAGGATCGTAGAACTCAACCAGGAAAGTGTTCACGAATTAAGAAGCTTATAGACTTTAATATTTCTCCAATCTTGAATTGTGATTCTCTTCACACATTACACATTCACTTATACACATGTATGAGTGAGACCCTAAATCGGTGTTTGAGTAAAACTTAACATTTATCTGAGGTTGCATAATGCTAACTTTCTGGATGTACTTCTTGTTTGGTTAGCATGAAGACTTCACCTAAAGTTTCATTTCTTTTGAGAATTATTGTCACTTCTAATAGTTTACCTGTTGTTGTTGGTAATATTCCAAAATGGAATCCATGGCTCCAAGAACCATATTCAAAATCATAGAGATACCTTGAGAGATGTTCAGAAAATAGAAAAAGCTCACCAATCTTTTAAATATTAACAAAACCTATGTAGATTAAATTTTTCTATGTATGAGTCATAAAATGTTCTTCTTTGTATATTCTAATTATATTCTTCTTTTAAATCTCATGTTTCTTCATATCTATTTTTTCTCCACATTGTGTATATACCTTTCCTTATCAATCATTCCACATTCCATAAAAATAAAAAGGAAAAATAAATGATGATGATCAAAAGAAAGTTAGTTACATTTTCAGTAACATTCTTGCGTGTCACTTGAGATCAAATCACTCAACATATTAACATCATTAAAAAAAATCAAATTTAATGTGTGTCATGTCTGATTCTTGCATGTCCTTAAAAAAGGGTTTAAGCCAAATATATATGTAAGTCATGATTCATTTAAAAAAAAAAATTGTTTCATGTGGAGATCTAGCATTCATGTTTTGCATATTAATTGTGTCTATATACCATTCTTGCATTCTCATGCATATCAAAAAATTCAAATAAAGGTTCTCTTTATTATGCATTTGCATTTCTTAAGTCATTTTTACTCCATCCATAACAGTAACAAAAATGCACATCTTTGCATATAAAAAAAATAAACTATAAACTATATTCCTTTTACAAATGATCAAATAAAAATAAACTATATTCTTGTACCATGCTTGAATTTTTTATTTATTTACCATTTGAAAAACAATAAAAAGGTAAAAAGAAAAGTTGTTGTGGGTCAAAATTAAAATTTTGGATTATTTACAAAATATTCATAAAAAAATTAATTTCCAATTTTGTGCATGCATAACATTCTAAATTACAAAAATCCATAAAAAAAATAAATAAAGAAATCATCTTCTTTTAGACAAAAGTGAATAACTTTTAATTTCACATTGAACGTATTGTTCATTTCGCAAAATGCCCTCAAAATTAGTCTCGTATGAAAATCTAAGTAACATTAACATAAAGTATACATTGCATCATCATATAATTCTAAAAATCCTAATAGTACAAGAAAAACTCATTGTTAATAACCAAAATTCTTTTTTTAGCATGCTCTGCTTATCACAAAAAAAAAATTGAAAAAAAAACTATGGTCCATCTTTTGGTGGCCAAACACGCATTTCGCATTGCATTTGTATTAGCATAAATCATTTGCATAAACAAAAATAATGTAATTTGTATTTGTTCACATCCCTTTTTAACATTTAGCATGTTAACACATTATTTTTATTTTTATTTGCATTTGAATTTGAATTTGAAATAATGTTAATGATCATAAAAAAAAAAGGTTAAATATTTAGACAATAAGTCTCATACTCATGAAACATTGCTACACATTTGCATCATCATTTTACATGAATGTTCATCATAAAAAATTAAAAATTATGAATGATGTTTTATTCATGTAAAGTTTTTCGTTAGTGGTGTTCTTGAAATGATGCTTATTTGCAAACAAAAAGTTGAATTGATGACTACTATTTGAAAAATAAAATTTGTCAAATCATAAATGGACCCAAAATGAATTGAGAGACTCTTGAAAAATACATCATAGTATTTCTTGACAAAAAAATCTAAATACAATAGTCAAATTTGTTAACCGATGTGATTGACATAATTAAAAAAATTTCCATGTCGAAAACTAATGCTATCATTCTTTGAATCATTCATTTAATGAACATGTATGTTATCATTCAAATAATAGACCAAAATCGGGGTATTCATTTTTCAACCAAGACAACCCTTTCTGTAACACCCCAACCCTTCAGCGTTATCGGCGATGCTACTCAGTCTTCTCAGTCCCTTAACCACCTCGTGGAAATAATGAGTTTTTGCCTTCCGTGGGAATCAAGCCCGGTACCTGGGGGATAAGTAACCGCCTCATCACATTCCCACTACCAATTGATCCGCAGATCAATTGGTAGTGGGAATGTGATGAGGCGGGTACTTATCCCCCAGGTACCGGGCTCGATTCCCACGGAAGGCAAAAACTCAGAAGGGTCGGGGTGTTACATTAAAAGGCGTAATCTTCACTTCACAAATTCTCAATATTTATTTTCTCCCCTCGTTGGCCTATGATACTCCATTAAGACCATCATCTACCACAAATTTAACAAAATTAATTCAATCAACACTTTATAAATATTTTTATTCCAAATTTTAATCTCACAATTTCCATATTTTCACATTAATCAATTTATCACTCAAAGGGCTACTGCTGTACGTAGTAAGCCCGGATGAATCGTTGGGAAATACGGTTGACTGATAAATTATGCGGAGCATAAAAATCAATGTTAAATAATTAATAAAGAAAAAAGTGCAGAAAAAGTCTCACCGACTCGTCGGAGTGCCGGAAGGGTCCGACATCAACTTCACCGAAAAATGCAAATGAGTAGTGCTTCTTGAAGGTTTCGACGAGAGGAATCCAAAAATGATGTCAGTTTTTTGATACGACACGTGTTGATCGGAATCGGCCAAAAACAGCTCGCCCAAGAAAAATAGCGCAGCTGTTTCTGATGAAACGGAGCCACGATTGGTAAAATTGATGCCAAAAATGGATTCAGTGGCCGATTTTCTGTGGGATAAAAGTGTGAATCGATTCAAATGGCAAGGAATTGATGGGATGAATTTGAGAGGAAGAGTATGTTATGTGTATTTTTTTTATCTAGGTGGCTGCTTCCGTTCTTTTCTCTTTGTTTTTTTTTTCAATCATTTTTTGTGTGGTTATTATGATTTAATTAGGTTTACTTTTGAATATGACCATAACCCATAAAACACATTTTAATTATTCCTTTCTTTTATTAATATTATTATTATTTTTTTAAATAAAATCAACAATTATCAAAACTAATTTTTATTAATATTGTTTTTAAAACACAATTTAATTCATAAAATATTACTACTATTTTAAAACTAATAGTATATAAAATAAAGTAATTAATCTTTTATAATACATTAATAATCAAAACTCTCATATTCAAATTAATCTCTAAAATTATACTTATTTTTCCAAATACTCACATTAAATTACTATCATCGTTAAAAAAAATATTTAAAATTATAAAATAAATAAAATATCAATAATTTATATTAATTAATGAATCAAAATAAATATATATAAAATCACAATGTCATAACAAGTATATAAAAATCAAGAAAATCAAATACAATATTACCACTATCTCAAGATAATTATTTATGAAATATATAACTTAAAATAGAAAATAGTTATAAATAATTGAAATATAACTACTTGCACACTTAACATCAGTCAAACGCATTGTAAAATATCACATTAATTGTGTACGGGCATATACACATAAAATCGCTTAAAATCTTATCCTTTAAAATACTACACTAAAATACTATTTAGAAAATATATATAAAATAATAAAATATAATATTTGTTATTTATATTACTCATTTAGTCCAATATGTATAAAAGTAGCACATCATTTAAAGCACCCATATAACAAAAACTAATCACGAAATTTATTAACATGTATTCTATAATAATTTTAACATCAAATTAATTATTTAAAATCATATTTCATTAATAAAATAGTTTATTATAAAATTTGGTTTCCCCCTCCATTGATATTCATATTCAATAAGACAAATGGTCATTCATTCAATCCATTCTCTCTACAACCGTTTAACAGCCACAATATGAGGAAAATCTTTCAACCTGATACTTTAAAACCAAGGCAACATTATTGTTATCCCATCCAAATATTGTGCTTCCCAAAACTCTAACTTGGGGCAATCCTTGCACCATTCATTCTAATTTATATATATATATATATATACACACAATCTTTTGTATATCCCTAAAATCAAGACATCTTCTCGATCTTTCATCCAGTTCAAAGATTGGGTGTACCTAAATTTTTAGTTTAGGAAAATTCATTATCTTTGAATCTGTCTATATGATGCGTAAATTAAAATACGGAGAAATTCCTCCATCTTTCACTTCATCTGCATAATGCACAAATGCGTAAATTAATTTCGGTTTATTTTCCTAATGATCCATTTCTTGTCAACACACTCTCACCATCGTACCATTATGGGGCACTTTTCTATTCCATTTTGCTTTTGCTTGTGTGGAATCGTTTGGTCATCTCACATTCTTTAGACTGAGACAATTGTTTGTTAAGTCTAAATTAGAGCAATGTCATCCTTCAGAGATTGAAGCAATTACCATGTTTTCAAAACTCATGTATCTCCATCTACACCCAAATATCTCGTCCTCCTTTTGAGGTATGATCCTAACCAAGCCTCTCTATCTTAAATGCATTGTCATGCACACTTAATTAAAACAATTCTTAAAAAAAAAAGAATGTAAGTTCGTTGACATGATCTATCGATTCTTTTGCAATCTTCAGTTAGCATTTTTGACCAAAAAAGTTATGTTTTTTAGGTGTTCTTGTCAATAAAAGACTAAGATGGTGAAAATTATTTGACGACTGTAGTCAAAAACTATAGTTGGTCATTTTTTCCCAATAAGTTATCACTCATTTAACCATTGTTGGAGAATACAATCATCAAGATACACTAAATTGCAATAGTTGAGTGAAAATAATGATAATCATAAACATGGCAAACTTGATTTTGTTTGAGTTCAAATGTTATTTTACATATTGAAGATTTTCAAGGAAGTGATCATGTCAAGAAATTCATTTCTTACACAAAAAACACCTTTCTAACCAAAGGAGGTGATTGCATCCTCTTGTTCTAAAAAAGTGAACAATGATAATAAACAAAAACTAAAGATCAGGTGTGCATCTAGATGTTTTGCATCACTAGATACAATCATGGAGTGTAGATCCATGCATCTTGCACTAATCACGTATGCACCTTTCTAACATCATATCATGTATCCAGGCATAACTTGACACAATTCATGCACCTTGCATCATGCTTATCTTTCAAGATCTCACAATCTTCTAATTATATGGCATGTCGCTTGCTCGCACCAAGCCCAACGCTCGAGTGACACACAAATTATTGCCCAAATACCACTCAATCCCAAAATTTTAGCACAAATCGACCAGTAGACAGTCTACTTGTTGATTAAAATAAGATTTGATCGTATTGGACTAACTTTCAAGATGTACATCTTGCTTGGTTTTGACTAATACTTTGTTTGAGTTGTGGTAACATATTGAATATACATTCTGTTTGGTTATCACAAGCAAAATTTATAGATAAATTTAGTTATGTCAACAAAACTAGTCCAATATTTATAGGACATGAGTTGTGACATCTTAAAGATCCTATAAAATCTAAAAAAAATCCAATTTTCATTGGCAGCTGAAACACTAAGCCCAATCTTCATTGTCACCTCAAAGTCCAATCTCCATTGGCGCTCCAATGCCCAGCATACGCACCTAAAAGTCAAATCTCCATTGGCCCTCCAAAGCCCAACATACGCACCTTAAAGTCAAATCTCCATTCTTACTCCAAAGCCCAACATAGGCACTTTAAAGTCCAATCTCCATTGGCATTCCAAAACTGAATATTATTGGCAAACAAAAAGTCCAATCTTCATTGGTATCTTAAACAGTAATTTCAATCTTCATTTACACATCAATGACCAAAGTTCATTGGCACTCGAAAGCCCAATATTCATTGGCAAATAAAAAGTCCAATTTTCATCGGCAACTAAAACAGAAAGTCCAATCTTGATCGGAAAACACAAAAATGTCCAATTTTCATCGACATTTAAAACCCAAAGTCCAATATTCTTTGGCGTCCATCTTTATTGGCTCTTTAAGCCTAATATCCACCGAAAGCCACAACCATCATCCGTTGCTAGTTTAGAATGCTTTGATACACCAAAGCCAAATATCCATTGATACCCAACACCAAGGCTCTACAAAACACCCTATAAGCCCAATATCCATGGACATCCAAAAGCCCAACGTCCATTAGAACTCGAAAGCCCAATTTTTATTAACACCACAACCCAATTTTCACTATCCATCGGCGGCACTACAAAAGTTTAGAATTCACCAGCAAACCCAAAATTTCAATATATATTCCCATCCAAATCTCATTACCTACCAGGTAAAGATCATCTACATTTTTGTCGATCTACGCACCAGTAACCAATCTAGAGACGATCATTTACATTTTTGTTGATTTACGCATCGATAACCAATCTAGAGATAATTATTTTTATTCCTATTGATCTAAGCACCAATAACAAGTCTGGAGACGATCATTCTTTCATTTATGTCAATCTACGCACCGTAACCAATCCGAAAACGACCATTTTTCACTTTGTCGATCTAAGCACCATTTACAAATTTGGAGATGAACAAATCTAGAGATGATCATTCTTTCATTCCTATCAATCTACGCTTCGGTAGCCAATCCTAAGACGATCATTCTTTTATTTTTGTTGATCTATGCCCCAATGACCAATCCGAAGAAAATCATTTTTCATTTTTGTCGATCTACGAATCGGGAACCAATCCGAAGACGATCGTTTTTCATTTTTGTCGATCTATGAACCAGTAACAAAGTTGGAGAAGATCATGTTTTTTGCATTAGCAATTTATGCTATCAGTCTTCACATTATACTCGTTTTTGCATTATTCTAATAGTTTTTAATTTTCTCAACCTCATTTTAGTTTTTTCAATTTTCTCAACCTCATTTTACATTTTACTTGTTCATACATCGTATTGGTTTTCTCATTTTAAATATTTCACATTCAAATTTTGATGGACAAAAGTTGGATCCTTATATTTACTTGTCTTTTTCAATGATAATATGAAAATATCGTTATTCATATTTTCTAGTTTAGTACACAACAAATAAATAAATGTACTCCTTTTTATTTTCTCTTGTCCAACGCCTCCCTCCTTTCTCTTGAGTCTCCATCCTCCTTCTTTTCAGGTTCTCTTTTTAGTCCTTTTTACTGATAAAGCTATAATTTTTATTCATAATGCAATCAATCAAAAAGTTGAGCCACTTTCCCCCTTATTATATGAGGTTGCTTGAGGTTTGCTGCAAAACAATAAAAAAATCATATCTTAATTTTATCTCACGGATACACATTCATTATTTTAGTCTATAAATTTAGACAAAAAATCAGTCAAATGGGGGAGAAAATTTCGACTGAATAAAAAATTTGGCTAAACAATAAAAACAGAAAAATAAGAGAAAAAAAAAGATTTTTATTGATTAAAAACTAAAGAACAGACAAGGTAGATTCTGGAACAAGAACGAGGTTCAGTAGAGAAGAAACAACAACTTAACTCCATCCTCAAAATCATATATTTCAAAATTAAAAGAGAAAAAAACAAAAAAACACTAGAAACATATATTTTTTTTTTTTCATCAATCAGCTACCACCAGTAACCATCACCGATCACCGTCAATTGTACAACACCGTCGGCTTCTTCTTCACTTCTATATGTGTCTCTCACGTTTGTCTTGTTTTCTATCTCTTTAATATAGCGCTTCATTTTGTTGTTTGCTTGCTAAAATTTTTGATTTCACGCTTAAGAATAATGCCTTTTATTTGTTGTTTGGTTGCTGAAATTTTTTATTTAACACTTAAAAATGATGCCTTTTATTTGTTTAATGATGAGATTAATGTTAAACTAATCTATTGAAACTTGAGTTATAGAAAGTTGAAACATGTATTGCAGAAACACAGATCTATCACGTTAGACTAGGTAGGGTAGGTTTCAACTTTTTTAGTTTGCGCAGAGTAGGCAGCTTGCACAGCTTGCTTTTACATTTTATTAAATCATTAATTTTTGCAAAAAATTCTTGCCAAAAATAAAATCAAATAAAATCTTGTTCCAAGTTATTATGACATAAATTATGATAACTTGATAGTTCTAAAAACTAGTTATTATTTTTAATACATTAATAATCATACGAACATTATTTTAAAGTGGTTAAAAAATTGTGACATCTTTTTAATCTTTGAGTTGTTAAGACACAAGTTGTACTACTTGGTGGTTTTAAAACTCAATTTTAAAACCAAAAATAATTTAAAGTTATCTCCTGTTTAAAATTTAAAACCAATGTACCACTTCATTGTTTAAAATAATTTAAAGGTGCAAACACGAGAAGGGGGGGTTGAATTGTGTTTGACTAACTTGAATACTTTTCCTGTTTTTACACTTTTAAAACAAAACATGATGTATGAATAAAAACATAGTTAGCAGCGGATATAAAGTAAAAATAAAACACAGAATTTTTTTACTGGTTCACCGTTAATGAGGCTACGTCCAGTCCCTTCACCTTGAAGGATTTCACTAATTCAAACCTTGAATTACAACAGTTCCACTGACCCTCCAAGTCAGTCTTCTCAAACAGTCTAACAATCCTAGACTCTTGAGGAATACAACACCTTGACTTCCTAAGTCAAGTCTTCTCCTGCCAATCTGACAACCCCAGATTGTAGAAGGAATTACAACGCCTTGAATCTAATTGCCAAGTATTTGCTACCCCTTTTGACTCCCTCAGATTGTAGACTCTACTTCAACAACTTAGATCTAACACAAGGGAAAGAAAATAACACAAGTGCTTGCTTCTTGAAAGCTGGAACTCACAATTAACCTCACTGAAAACTTAAGTGTTTGCTTTGGAAGTGTATGACTCTTTTGTGATTTTTGATGCAAAGTATTCTGCCTTGAGCCTCCTTTTATAGATGAAGATTAGGGCCTCTTCCAAGCTTAATTTCGAGCTGAATCTTGCTGGATTCTCTTGCAAAAATAACTTGACCAATTGGGCTTCATTTAAATAAAAAACATATCTTTTTTAAGCTTCAGATTTTCTTTCACAATAACTGGCCAATCAAGTCTTTAGTTTCTTCCCCCCAACCGCTCCTGTGTTCCACAATACTTCACTTGATTTTTGTAATAAATCTTTTTAATACTTTGATCAAAATCAATTAAAATCTCCACCGTTAATCCTCATGATTAAATCTGGACCATTTGATCTTCTGCGCTAGTCCACATCTGGACCATACTAATTGATATGCTGTGATCCTCTGATTTCGGCCATCCCTGGACCACACTTCCTAACCTTCTGATCTCGGCCATCCTGGTCCAGCAAACTGATCTGCTGTGATCCTCTGATTTCAGCCACTGCTGGACCACAAATTCCGACCTTCTAATTTCGGCCAACACTAGGCCATGGTCTGATCTTCTGATCTTGGCCAACACTGGGCCAAATACTTAAATCTGAACCATTGATCTGAAAATCTTCCCTCTGATCTGGACCAATTCTGGACTTGGTCTGGATTAAAGTGAAATTAAATATGGACAAATAATATTTCAGTGTGGACATTTTACCTTCTGTTTTGGATTAGTTCTGGATCAATTCTGGAGATCATTTCTTCTGGTCTGGACTTAGTTTCATACCCAGAACCATGCTATCTTCTGGTCTAGGTCAAATCTGGATTAATTTCTTTGTTCTGGACCCATTAATTTACCCTCTGATTAAGTCTGGATCAAGTCTGGGCTGTTTATTATTTCACTGCCAGGCCATCTTCTGGTCAGAATAACTTCTGGAATAAATTTGACATTTGACATCTTCTGGTCTGGAACAACTCTCCCTATGGCAGACTTCCTTCTGGTCCGGTCCAGGTCTCCTTCTGACTTTGCTTCTTTCTGATCTGGGCCAGCAAAGATATCCTCTGGTGGTATTTAATGTAATAATTCAAGGTACAAAATAAGATTACATGGAGTGCTTTTGTAAACATCAAAATCCTAAGTATTTAGAACCAACTTGGTTCCAACAGTTAAGACACAAGTTGTACCACTTGGTGGTTTTAAAACTCAATTTTAAAACCAAAAATAATTTAAAGTATTCTTAAAGTTAATTAAATTAGACGTGACATCTTTTTAATTTTTGAGTTGTTAAGACACAAGTTGTACCACTTAATTGTTTTAAAACTGAAAATAATTTAAAATATTTTTTAAGTTGATTAAATTAGACGTGACATCTTTTTAATCTTTGAGTTGTTAAGACACAAGTTGTACCACTTGATGGTTTAGAAACTCAATTTAAAACCAAAAATAATTTAAAATATGCATAAATTTGATTAAATTAGATGTGACATATTTTAATCTTTAAGTTGTTAAGACACAAGTTGTACCACTTGGTGGTTTTAAAACTCAATTTTAAAACCGAAAATAATTAAATATTCTTAAAAAGATTAACTAGATTGGACATCTTTTACTCCTTGAGTTTTTGAGACGCGAATTGTACAACTTGATAGTCCTAAAATTCGTATTTCAAAAAAATTATTCAAATTAAAAAAAAAAATTTCTTTCGTCAAAACAATATTTTTTATCAACAACAAAACACACTTTCTTTAAAAGCTATCAACATATTCGCATTTTCTATGCAAGAACTACGTAATTTTGATTTCTCCATGGTACGTGAGATAAAGAGGAGCAAGATCGCACTCTTGTTATTTGGATATTATTTTACTCCTCAACAAGTTAATCTCTTGTTAGTAAATATTTTAAGTTAAATTTTTATATTAATTAATAATTAACATAAAATTGGTCTCTTTAAAATTATCCTTACTTATAAAATTTATTTTCATATTTATATGTCAAAATTTAAAATACTAATCATTTTTTTATAATAAAATGTTATGAAAAAACTTGGATATAAAGGGTGATTTTAGTCAAGTAGGAACCATCTACTTTAACAATTCTCACAAAACAACATAACATGGGACCAACCAAATGTCGTGGAAGAATTAGAGTTTTTTACCTTGCACCCCCACCTAAACCTGCCGCCCCCCAACGTACATGAAAATACAATTTTGCCCTTTTAACCATCTATAGAACCCTCAAATTTCTTTACTTCTCATTTTTTCACTCACTCTTTTGAAACTTTAGATAAATCACCATAACCTTCGAAACTTTCAAAATCTTCGAAATCTAAAAGTAAGTATCACTCGAATATTTCAAAGTTCCGAAATAAAAAATTTCAGATTTTTGAAACTTTCAAAATAGTAAATTTCCAGATTTTCAAATGTTTCGAGCAATCTGAAACTTTTGAAATAGAAATATTTCAGATTTTTCAAAACTTTCGAAATGGAAAGTTTTCATAATTTTCAAAACTTTCGAACAATTCAAAACTTTCAAAATAGGAAAAACCTTCGAATATTTCAAATATTCAAAACTTTCGAAACTTTTGAAAATTTTAAATTTTTTTTTAATTTTCCAATTTATTTTTAATTATTGGTATAATAATTATGTTAACTATATTTTGCAGTGCTTAGAACCAGAGGTGCGTTCGGGAAAATTATTCGTACTATCACTAGAGACGTTGGGGGAGGTGGTAGGGGTGATAAAGCCGATAGAATTCCACCTATAGCATCACATAGATGAAGGAATGAAGCAAACTCTCCACCTTGGTAGCATCTTCGAAGACGTGGTTTTAGTGGCGAGGATGTTCATGAGATGAACAGATGGATTACGAGAAATTTTAGGAGCAGTATGTTCAGGAGCTTGAAGAAGAGCAGGTTCATGATAATGTGAAGATGAAAACACGAGAATGGGGGGTTGAGTTGTGTTTGTCAAACTTGAATTCTTTTGTTGTTTTGTTGAATGTTGATGCAAATTATTGGATGAATAATTTATCAGACTTAGCAGCGGATAATAACTACTTAAGAACACAACAATTTATCCTGATTCACCATTAACTTGGCTACATCCAGTCCCTTCATCCTGAAGGCTTTAATCCACTAGTTCAAAATCTTTGAATTACAGCACCTGACCCTTCAAGTCAGTCTTCTCAAACAGCCTGACAACCCCAGACTTCTGAGGAATGAAAACAACACCTTGACTCTACAAGTCAAGTCTTCTCCTACTAATCTGACAACCCCAGATTGAAGAAGGAATCTACACCACTATCGGGTTTGATTACAAGGGTTTGGAACTCTGCAAAGTTTCTTCTGGAAAGCTTATTGCTGCACTGAATTTCTCTCTCGAAAACACTTAGAAAATTTTGCTTTTGCACTCAAGTGATTCTCTCTTTTGAACTCTCGGAATTGTGTTGAATATGAAGCTTGAGTTCTTGTATTTTTTATGCTTGATGTTGCTGCCTGAAGCCTCCTTTTATAGCTGCAGATAGAGCTTTGTCCAAGCTTAAATTCGAAATAAATCTTGCTCATATTTCCTTAGAAAATTCTGTTGGCCAATCCTGTTTCTCTTAAATTAAAATCGTATCTTTTTAGCTTCAGTTTGCATTTGAAAATTCTGCTGACCAATCTTGTTTCTTTTAATTTCATACCATATCTTTTTAAGCTTCAGATTGCATTCAAATTTCTTCAAGTCTTCAGTGATTTTTTGAATCAAATCCCATTAATACTTTGATCAAATTACTATCAAAATTTAATCAAGTCTTCTCTGATTTGCATCATGATTTAAATTTTGGACCGTATGATCTTCTGATCTCGACCAACTCTGGACCATGTAATCTGATATGTACCAATTCTGTGATCCTCTGATCTCGACCAACTCTGGACCATGTGATTTGATCTGTATCATTCTGTGATCCTCTTATCTCAGCCAATTCTAGACCAAGTGATCTGATCTGTACCATTCTGTGATCTGGACCATTGATCTTCTAATTTGGACATTTATCCTCTGATCTGGACCAAGTCTGGACTAAGTCTAGATTGAGTCTGAATTAAATCTGGACTAAGTATTATGTTATGGACAATAATATCTTCTAATCTGGACTAAGTTTTATGTTTTGGACCATGCTATCTTCTGGTCTGGACCATGTCTGGAGCAAGTCATTTGTTCTGGACCAGTTATCTTCTGCTCTGGACTAAGTCTGGACTGAGTCTTATATTCACAACCATGCTATCTTCTGGTCAGAATTAAGTTTGGGCCACGTCTGACTTATGTTTCCTTCTAGTCTGGACCAAGTCTTCCTCTAACAAGCTTCCTTCTGGTCTGGACCAGGTCTCCTTCTGGACACTGCTTCCTTCTGATCTGGGCCAAGAAAGATATCATCTGATGATGTTATTTTTCCTTCTCTTTGATGATATCCTCTGATGTTTGCCTTTGATGACATCCTCTGGTATCCTCTAGAGGTATCTTCTGGTACCCTCTAATGACATCCAATTGGTATCCTCTAGATGCATCCTCTGGTAGAACTTTCTGGTGGCATTTTTTATCTTCTGGTGACATCATCCTCTAGTGGTGTCATCCTCTGATTTTTCCTTCTAAGTAAAAATATGATTTTCATAAAATACATTTGTTAACATCAAAACTTTAATTGCAAGAACCAACTTGGTTCCAACATGATGTTCATGAGCCTAAACAGGATATTCAGAACATCAAAGAGCAGGTTCAGCAGCCTAGATTCCCCGGAGGACCATTGGTGATATCCCTGTTGACATAGTATGAACACCTTGTCGCTTGTAGGATATGCGAAGGAGAGATATACTTTAATTAATTAATTTTTTAATTAAGAATAATATATATTATATTTGCTACATTTTTCAATGAAATTTAGTAGATGATTTTATTTTTATATTTTTTAATTACTCGTAGGATCGTGGCCCATTGAAGGTGATCACATATGGTTTGAAGTTGAAAAAGTTTGCTGAAGTACCTGTACTAGATGTTGTACAACATTGGATTCAAGAATCTGGGTTGGTACATTTGTTTTCAGCCTATTCAACGATGGCTGATGTTGGTCTGATATCTGCCTTTGTAGAAAGGTGGCATAGAGAGACCCGCTCATTTCATATGTCATTTGGAGAGATGACGATCACATTAGACGACGTCACCACTCTTCTTCACATCCCACCCCGTGTTAGCTTTTTCGATGCAGCAATAAATATGAACATAATCAAGCAGCAAGAGCTGGACATGAGCTGTTGGGAGCAACCTGAGATGAATCCATTGCAGAGATAGCTTATAACAAATGTGCACAATATATACTGCAATGGTTGCGTGATTTATATAAACGTCCCATTCAAACTAACATGTTTAAGTGTGCTGCTAGAACGTACCTCTTGCATTTAGTTGTCAGCACTATTTTTGCCGACAAGACACACACTCGTGTGGAGACGAAATACATTAGTGTGTTCATTGATTTAGATCGTTGTCCAGACTATGCATGGGGTACCGCTGCATTGGTTCTGCTATATGACAAAAAAGAAATACAATTGTTTGAAAACTTCACACATATATTCTAATCTTCATTTAATGAAATACAAGATGATTTGATAAATGATGGATCAATGTGTTCCCAATGCTTAATACATCCTGCATAAGCTATTCCTCATGACTTCACACAATCACTACAAAAGCCTCCCCATTTTTGTGAGGTAGGTGGCCAAGGACAATCAGACTTCAATTTGATATGAATAAGAAAATATTAAACATTAATTTATCTGAACAAGATAATATTAAACATTAATTTATTATTAAACAATACTATCAATCATAAATTTTACCTTTATCAATGACTTTCATTGACAAATCCAATTGCTATTAAAGAATTAAGAGAAGAATCCTTTAATGGTGCCTTATTTCAGTGGAATGTCATATTCAAATTACGAGACAACGATACAAATATGACATTATATGTTGTTGCTATCACGTAACACAACTCTGGTATAGCCATCCACTTATCTTTTCCTTGAGCACTCAAACAAGAAATCTTCAATGAGTTCCGAATTGTTTCAACGCTATCATCGAAAACATTGGAATAAAGTTCTTGGTGTAGATTGATCTCTTTATCCAATTGTGTACGAACTAAAAGCCAAGATTCATCGGTCAAACCTAATAATGCAGCAACTGCACGATACCCACAATTTCCATCAGGCACAACATCTATTTTATCCTATATCTTGATGAATATAAGTAGGAAAATGTATCTTAGATGGTTGCTTTGCAGATTATTGAGATGGTTGAAGGTGCAAACACGAGAAGGGGGGGTTGAATTGTGTTTGACTTAACTTGAATCTTTTCCTGTTTTAATACTTTCAAAACAAAACATGATGCATAATTAAAACAGAGTTAGCAGCGGATAAAAATAAAAATAAAAACTCACAGATTTTATACTGGTTCACCGTTAACGAGGCTACGTCCAGTCCCTTCGCCTTGAAGGATTACACTAATTCAATCTTGAATTACAACCTTGCTACTGACCCTCCAAGTCAGTCTTCTCAAAAAGTCTAACAATCCTAGACTTCTTTGAGGAAAAACAACTCTTGTTCTTCAGCCAATCTGACACCCCAGATTGTAGAAGAAATCACAACACTATGAATCTAATTGCCAAGTAACCTGCTACCTCTACTGACTCCCACAGCTTGTAGACTCTACTTCAACAACTTAGATTTGACACAGTGGAACGAAAACAACAAGAGTACTTGCTTTAAAAACTGAGACTCAACAATTGACTTATATGAAAATTTGAGAGTGTTTGCTTTTGAAGTGTATGACCCTTTTGTGATTTTCGATGCTAAGTAATCTGCCTTGTGCCTCCTTTTATAGATGCTGATTTGGGCCTCTTCCAATCCTTAAATTCGAGCTAAATATTGCTGGATTCTCTGGCAAAAATAAATTGACCAATCGGGCTTCAATTAATTCCAAAACATATCTTTTTTAAGCCTTAGATTTGTTTCATATCTTAACTGGCCAATCAAATCTGTGCATTGCTTCCCGCCACAGCTCCTGACTTCCATGCTACTCCACTTTAATTTAAAACGAATCTTTAACAATAATTTGATAAAAATATCTTCAGATCCTCACCATTGATTCCCATGATTAAATCTGCACCATGCGATATTCCACAGCTGGACCAGCCTGATTGCTAAGCTATTATCCTCCGAATTCGGCCATTCCTGGACCACACTTCATAGCCCTCTAATCTTCTGATTTCAGCCTTCCTGGATGCGCGCTTGATATGCTATGAACTTCTGGATTCGGCCATTTCTGGACTGCACAGCCTGTCCCTCTGATTTCGGCCACTTCTGGGCCGTGGTCTGATTTTCTGATTTTGACCATCACTGGACTCAAAAAATTATTTCTGAACCATTGATCTGGATATTTTTACTCTGATCTGGACAGATTCTGGAATTTGGTCTGGAACAAACTTCTGGTCAAATCTGGAACAAATCTGGGTTGTGTAATTTTTACTTCCAGGCCATCTTCTGGTCAGAATAACTTCTGGAATAAAATTGATATTTGATTCCTGTTTGTCTTGATCAACTCTCCTTCTGACAGGCTTTCCATTGATATGATCCATGTTTCATTCTGAATTTTATTCCTTCTGATATAGGCCTGCAAAGTTATCTTCTGGTTCAGTTTTGTCATCCTAAAACATCTTCTGGAAATTCCAGAATTCATTTTCCTTTGATCTTCTGCTTCTGATTTCTTCAGTTTCTGATGACTTTTAATTTAATAATTCAAGGTATAAAATAAGTTTACATTGAGTGCTTTTGTAAACATCAAAATCCTAAGTCTTTGAACCAACTTGGTTCCAACAATCTCCCCCTTTTTGATGATGACAAAACCTTAACTTATTTTGCTAATTTATAACTCGAATGACTTGAATTACTCCCCCTAAGTCTGATACTCTCCTTTTCAACTCCTTCTTTTCACTCTTTCTTTTCTTCTCTTCTCCTCTCCTTTTCATCTCCTTCTTTATGCTCTCTTTCTTTTTCTTCACATTTCCTCTCCTTCTCAACTCCTACTTATTTCACTCTTTCTTTCTCTCTCTCCCTGATTCCTCTCCTTTTCAACTTCTTTTGATTTCACTCTTTCTTTTTCTTTCTCCTTTCTTTTTTTCTCTCCTTTTCTACTTATTTCTTCTTTCTTTCTCTCTCTCTCTCTCTCTCTCTCTTTCTCCCCCTTTTTGTCATCAGCCAAAAAGTGGTCCTGCTGTTTTTGTATTTTTGTTTTTCTCTGTACAAATTTCAGAAGGTAAAAAAAACATAAAATAAAAGACAGAAATTAAAATTGCAAGAAATAAATATATAAAAAAAAACTCCTAAGTTGACTACTTGAGCTAGTCAGATATAGAGGTCATGCTGAGATGCTTTTTAATGAACTCGAACCTATCTTCTGGTAATGCCTTGGTGAAGATATCAGCCCATTGATGATCAGTGTCCACAAATTAAATGCTTAAGGTTCCTTTCTGAACATGGTCCCTAATGAAATGATGTTTTATTTCAATGTGTTTGGCTCTAGAGTGTAAGATAGGGTTCTTGGTAAGGTTTATGGCTGAAGTGTTATCACATAACAAAGGGATATTGGTTTCAAACATGTTATAATCCTCAAGTTGATGTTTCATCCAAAGTAGTTGTGAACTGCATCCTGCTGCTGATATATATTCAGCTTCTGCTGTTGACATGGCAATGGTGCTTTGTCTTTTGCTTGACCAAGAGATCAAGTTATCACCTAAGAATGTGCAGTTGCCACTGGTACTTTTCCTTTCCAACTTGTCTCCAGCATAGTCAGAATCACAAAAACCTTTAAGTTTGTAGGTGGGGGTTTTCGTGAATAACAAGGTAAGGTTTGTGGTTCCTTTAAGGTATCTCAGAATTCTTTTGACAGCAGTTAAATGGCATTTCCTAGGGTCAGCTTGAAATCGGGCACAGACACAAACACTAAACATAATGTCAGGTCTAGTAGCAGTTAAATAGCGAAGGGATCCAATCATACCTCTGTATGTTTTCTGGTCTACCTTTTGGCTGGTTTCATCTTTCTCAAGTGAGCAGGTTGGGTGCATGGGGCTGGCCATAGGCTTACAGTCACTCATTTTGAACTTTTTGAGAAGTTCTTTAGTATAATTTGATTGGTGAATGAGTATATCTGATTTACCTTGGTGAATCTGAATTCCCAGGAAGAACTTAAGTTCTCCCATCATGCTCATTTGAAACTCCTTCTGCATTAGGTCAGAAAACTCTTTGCACAAAGTGCCATTAGTGGATCCAAATATAATATCATCAACATACACTTGGATAATCAGAATATCAATTTTTATAGATTTCCTAAACAATGTATTATCAATCTGACCTCTGTTAAATTCATTCTTAAGCAGAAAGTTACTAAGTCTGTCATACCATGCCCTTGGTGCTTGTTTTAAACCATATAGAGACTTTTTAAGTTTGAAAACATGGTCTGGAAAATAAGAATTTTCAAAACCAGGGGGCTGTTTGACATAGACTTCTTCACTTATGTAGCCATTTAAGAATGCACTTTTGACATCCATTTGATACAACATTATATCATGATTAGCAGCAAATGATAAGAGAATTCTAATTGCTTCTAACCTGGCCACTGGAGCAAAAGTCTGAGTGTAATCTATACCTTCTTGTTGACTGTATCCTTGAGCTACTAATTTGGCTTTGTTCCTTACCACTTCACCTTTTTCATTGAGTTTATTCCTGAAAACCCACTTGGTTCCAATAATGTTTTTGTTTGGTCTAGGTACCAGATCCCAAACATCATTCCTTTGGAATTCATTCAACTCTTCTTGCATTGCAAGTATCCAGCCTTCCTCTGTCAATGCCTCATCAACATTGCTTCATTCGTATCAGCTTCTGATTCTGTAACCAGTTCTGATTCTGATGAATCAGCTTCTGATTCAGGTGAATCTATAACAGTTTCAGATTCAGATTTCTCTTCTGACTTATCTTGGCTGTTTGTGACTTGATCAGATTTATCTTTTGAAGATTTGTCATGTGTTTCTGACTTGCTTTTATCCTTTACCTTTCCAGGTACTTCTGTTTCTTGTTTTTCTGCTCCCTGCACTATTTTTATCTTGCTTTGATTTGTTAAGATCAAGCAGTTTGTCATTTTACATAATGCAAATCAAATAAGTTAAAATTTAACTCAATACAGCCAAACCATTCGTTCTACTTCTGCTTCTGCTCCCTTTGGTTCTGATGAACCTGTACTATCTTTATCTTGCTTTGATTTGTCAAGCAGTTTGTCATATACCATAATATAAATCAATTAATTTAAAAATGAACTTAGTATAGCCAAACCATTAATTCTGCTTCTGGTGATTTCTGCTTGTTTTTGAAATCACTGGAATGCTGTTTCTGCTGAGTTGTTCAATTCTTGTGAATCACCTGGTTCCTCTGACTGTTTGAGAACCTGCAGAATACTTATCTAGCTTTGATTGGTTAAGATCAAGCTTCATATTATCACAGTAAACATAAATATTAAATAATAGTATTTACAGCAAGATGTAGCCTCAGTTTTATTCTGAAAATCCTCTTGCTTCTGATTTTCAGATTTCTAATCCATATGTTCTGAGATTACATTGTTTTGGATGAGGGAATTTCAATTCCCTTCCAGGTTTGTAGTTTTGATGAATCTCACTAGAGAGTTTGAAGAACTCTCTTGATTCTGATTCTTTAATTTCTGTTTTGGCTCATACACCATGTTCCTCTGGTGATTCTGATAACCTTGATGGTTCTGGTGATTCTGATAATTCCTGTATTTATACTAATTCTGATAATTAGAGTAATTCTGATGATCATACCTGAACCTTTGATACCTGTTCTGGTTCTAGTACTGGTTCTGATTCTGATTCTGGTTCCAGTGTTGATTCTGGTTCCAGTGTTGATTCTGGTTCCAGTTTCTGTGCCTCCAGTTCTGGTTCTGGTTCCAGTGTTGGTTCTGGTTCCAGTTCTTGTACCTCTGATACTGGTTCCAGTTCTTGTTCTGATTAGTCTGATATCTTTGATATTTCCTGTTCCTCCTGTAATTCTGGTTCTGGTTCTGATAGGTATTGTGCTGACCAGTTCTTCTTCTACCAGAGTTACTTGGCTTCTGTTTGGTAGATGTTGGAACATAAACCTTCTTCTGCTTGTGCTTTGCCAACATCCATTGTCCAGGCACCATTGTTGGTGTCTCCTTCTGGTTGCTCAGAATATCTGCAACATAGACAATTTGATCTTTTGGTACCAAAAACTGATTGGGTCCAGGTTTGTTAGTCTTAACAGTTCTCTGATCTTGTTCAGATTTTACCATTGGACAAGATATTTCAGAGTGACCTTTCTTAGCACAGACAAAACATAAAACATCAGAATAAACAGCTTTATGTTCAGTACTTGTTTTTGTAAAACCAAGACCTCTCTTTCCAGAGTTGCTGTTTCCATAAATCATAGATGCATACTTACTTCTTTCCATTCCATTTGAAATAAAGTTTTGAAAAAATTGCTCATGCATATCAGATTTATAAACAGTCTCAGAATTGGAACAATTATTAATTTTCAGAGTGTGGTTTTCAGATTTGAGTCTTGCAACATCAGTTTTCAAATCTTTGATTTCAGTTGCATACTCAGAAATTCGATTCATTGAAACTTGGACCTCTTTGGTTAGATTTTTCTTATCTTCCCTAAGAGTTTTCAGTTTTAAAGATATCTTATTATTTGCATTTAACAAGTCCTTTAAAGTATCAATTAATTCAGGTTTAGAAAGATCAGAAAATACCTCACTGTCTTCATCTTCTGATTCGGTTTCAGAACAGTATTCAGAACCTGAGTTTGTATGAGCCATCAGAGACAGAATTGTTTCCTCTGATGTGATTCCAGACTTGCCTGAGTGATTGCTTCTATCACTCTTCCTTCTGCCTGTTTTCCCTCTGGAATTCGTGCTTTTATGAAGACCAGAAGCAGACTTGATGTGAGCCATCTTTGCTGTTTCTGCTTCTTCTTCATCAGAAGATTCTTCCTCTGATTCTGATACATCCCAGGCAGCCATCAAACCTTTCTTCCTGTATCTGGAACTTTTCTTGTGCTGTTTTCCTTTTTCCAGATTTGGACATTCTGACTTGATATGTCCAGATTTATTGCATCCATAACAGACAATATTCTTCTTGTCAGATTCTTCCTTATCCTTGCTGTTATGTTTCCTTCTGAAGTTTCTTTTCTTCTTGATTTCCCAGATCTTAACCATCTTTTTGGTTAAGTATGCCATATCATCACAATCACTATCACTATCCTCTGATTCTGATTCTGCCTTAGCAGCTTTTTTCTGTTTCGATTTCAGAGCGAGATTTTTCTTCTTCTTAGGTTCATCTTCTTCAAGTTCTATTTCATGAGACCTAACTGTGCTGATTAGATCTTCCAGCCTCAATGTACTCAGATCCTTAGCTTCCTGAATTGCAGTAACCTTTGGTCTCCACCATTTTGGTAGACTTCTCAGAATTTTCATGACATGATCTTCAGTGGTATAGCTTTTGTTTAATACTTTCAGTCCTGACACCAAAGTCTGGAATCTGCAGAACATTGTGTCAATGTCTTTATCCTCTTCCATCTTGAACAGCTCATACTTTCTGACTAATATGTTAGCCTTTGTTTGTTGAACCTGCTTGGTTCCTTCATAGGTCAGAACCAGACTATCAAATATACTCTTTGCTGTTTCTTTATTTGTGCATCTATCAAATTCCTTGAATGTGAGTGCACTGACCACCATGGTTCTGGACTTGTGATGAAGTCTGTGTAATCTGATCTGATCTGGTTTCATATCAAACATATCCAGTTTCTTAGTTGGATCTTCTGGATCAGTAGGTGCAGTGTATCCTCTGACTATCAACTTCCATAGTTCAGGATCTTGAGATAAGACAAAGCTTCTCATTCTGTCCTTCCAATACTCAAACCTTTCTCCATCAAACAGTGGTGGTCTGTTGATGTTGTTTCCCAATTCTTCTGCCATATTGAGCCTCTTGGACCTTTCCTCGAACACGGTTAAGTGCTCAGCCTTGAGACCGAGCTCTGATGCCAATTGAAGGTGCAAACACGAGAAGGGGGGTTGAATTGTGTTTGACTTAACTTGAATCTTTTCCTGTTTTAATACTTTCAAAACAAAACTTGATGCATAATTAAAACAGAGTTAGCAGCGGATAAAAATAAAAATAAAAACTCACAGATTTTATACTGGTTCACCGTTATTGAGGCTACGTCCAGTCCCTTCGCCTCGAAGGATTACACTAATTCAATCTTGAATTACAACCTTGCTACTGACCCTCCAAGTCAGTTTTCTCAAATAGTCTAACAATCCTAGACTTCTTTGAGGAAAAACAACTCTTGTTCTTCAGCCAATCTGACACTCCAGATTGTAGAAGAAATCATAACACTATGAATCTAATTGCCAAGTAACCTGCTACCTCTACTGACTCCCACAGCTTGTAGACTCTACTTCAACAACTTAGATTTGACACAGTGGAACGAAAACAACAAGAGTACTTGCTTTAAAAACTGAGACTCAACAATTGACTTATATGAAAATTTGAGAGTGTTTGCTTTTGAAGTGTATGACCCTTTTGTGATTTTCGATGCTAAGTAATCTGCCTTGTGCCTCCTTTTATAGATGCTGATTTGGGCCTCTTCCAATCCTTAAATTCGAGCTAAATATTGCTGGATTCTCTGGCAAAAATAAATTGACCAATCGGGCTTCAATTAATTCCAAAACATATCTTTTTTAAGCCTTAGATTTGTTTCATATCTTAACTGGCCAATCAAATCTGTGCATTGCTTCCCGCCACAGCTCCTGACTTCCATGCTACTCCAATTTAATTTAAAATGAATCTTTAACAATAATTTGATAAAAATATCTTCAGATCCTCACCATTGATTCCCATGATCAAATCTACACCATGCGATATTCCACAGCTGGACCAGCCTGATTGCTAAGCTATTATCCTCCGAATTCGGCCATTCCTGGACCACACTTCATAGCCCTCTGATCTTCTGATTTCAGCCTTCCTGGATGCGCGCCTGATATGCTATGAACTTCTGGATTCGGCCATTTCTGGACTGCACAGCCTGTCCCTCTGATTTCGGCCACTTCTGGGCCATGGTCTGATTTTCTGATTTTGACAATCACTGGACTCAAAAAATTATTTCTGAACCATTGATCTGGATATTTTTACTCTAATCTAGACAGATTCTGGAATTTGGTCTGGAACAAACTTCTGGTCAAATCTGGAACAAATCTGGGCTGTGTAATTTTTACTTCCAGGCCATCTTCTGGTCAGAATAACTTCTGGAATAAAATTGATATTTGATTCCTGTTTGTCTTGATCAACTCTCCTTCTGGCAGGCTTTCAAATGATATGATCCATGTTTCATTCTGAATTTTATTCCTTCTGATATAGGCCTGCAAAGTTATCTTCTGGTTCAGTTTTGTCGTCCTGAAACATCTTCTAGAAATTCCAGAATTCATTTTCCTTTGATCTTCTGCTTCTGATTTCTTCAGTTTCTGATGACTTTTAATTTAATAATTCAAGGTATAAAATAAGTCTACATTGAGTGCTTTTGTAAACATCAAAATCCTAAGTCTTTGAACCAACTTGGTTCCAACAATCTCCCCCTTTTTGATGATGACAAAACCTTAACTTATTTTGCTAATTTATAACTCGAATGACTTGAATTACTCCCCCTAAGTCTGATACTCTCCTTTTCAACTCCTTCTTTTCACTCTTTCTTTTCTTCTCTTCTCCTCTCCTTTTCAACTCCTTCTTTATGCTCTCTTTCTTTTTCTTCACATTTCCTCTCCTTTTCAACTCCTTCTTATTTCACTCTTTCTTTCTCTCTCTCCCTGATTCCTCTCCTTTTCAACTTCTTTTGATTTCACTCTTTCTTTTTCTTTCTCCTTTCTTTTTGTCTCTCATTTTCTACTTATTTCTTCTTTCTTTCTCTCTCTCTCTCTCTTTCTCCCCTTTTTTGTCATCAGCCAAAAAGTGGTCCTGCTGTTTTTGTATTTTTGTTTTGCTCTGTACAAATTTCAGAAGGTAAAAAAAACATAAAATAAAAGACAGAAATTAAAATTGCAAGAAATAAATATATAAAAAAAAACTCCTAAGTTGACTATTTGAGCTAGTCAGATATGGAGGTCATGCTGAGATGCTTTTTAATGAACTCGAACCTATCTTCTGGTAATGCCTTGGTGAAGATATCAGCCCATTGATGATCAGTGTCCACAAATTAAATGCTTAAGGTTCCTTTCTGAACATGGTCCCTAATGAAATGATGTTTTATTTCAATGTGTTTGGCTCTAGAGTGTAAGATAGGGTTCTTGGTAAGGTTTATGGCTGAAGTGTTATCACAGAACAAAGGGATATTGGTTTCAAACATGTTATAATCCTCAAGTTGATGTTTCATCCAAAGTAGTTGTGAACTGCATCCTGCTGCTGATATATATTCAGCTTCTGCTGTTGACATGGCAATGGTGCTTTGTCTTTTCCTTGACCAAGAGATCAAGTTATCACCTAAGAATGTGCAGTTGCCACTGGTACTTTTCCTTTCCAACTTGTCTCCAGCATAGTCAGAATCACAAAAACCTTTAAGTTTGTAGGTGGGGGTTTTCGTGTATAACAAGGTAAGTTTTGTGGTTCCTTTAAGGTATCTCATAATTCTTTTGACAGCAGTTAAATGGGATTTCCTAGGGTCAGCTTGAAATCGGGCACAGACACAAACACTAAACATAATGTCAGGTCTAGTAGCAGTTAAATAGCGAAGGGATCCAATCATACCTCTGTATGTTTTCTGGTCTACCTTTTGGCTGGTTTCATCTTTCTCAAGTGAGCAGGTTGGGTGCATGGGGCTGGCCATAGGCTTACAGTCACTCATTTTGAACTTTTTGAGAAGTTCTTTAGTATAATTTGATTGGTGAATGAGTATACCTGATTTACCTTGGTGAATCTGAATTCCCAGGAAGAACTTAAGTTCTCCCATCATGCTCATTTGAAACTCCTTCTGCATTAGGTCAGAAAACTCTTTGCACAAAGTGCCATTAGTGGATCCAAATATAATATCATCAACATACACTTGGATAATCAGAATATCAATTTTTATAGATTTCCTAAACAATGTATTATCAATCTGACCTCTGTTAAATTCATTCTTAAGCAGAAAGTTACTAAGTCTGTCATACCATGCCCTTGGTGCTTGTTTTAAACCATATAGAGACTTTTTACGTTTGAAAACATGGTCTGGAAAATAAGAATTTTCAAAACCAGGGGGCTGTTTGACATAGACTTCTTCACTTATGTAGCCATTTAAGAATGCACTTTTGACATCCATTTGATACAGCATTATATCATGATTAGCAGCAAATGATAAGAGAATTCTAATTGCTTCTAACCTGGCCACTGGAGCAAAAGTCTGAGTGTAATCTATACCTTCTTGTTGACTGTATCCTTGAGCTACTAATTTGGCTTTGTTCCTTACCACTTCACCTTTTTCATTGAGTTTATTCCTGAAAACCCACTTGGTTCCAATAATGTTTTTGTTTGGTCTGGGTACCAGATCCCAAACATCATTCCTTTGGAATTCATTCAACTCTTCTTGCATTGCAAGTATCCAGCCTTCCTCTGTCAATGCCTCATCAACATTGCTTCATTCGTATCAGCTTCTGATTCTGTAACCAGTTCTGATTCTGATGAATCAGCTTCTAATTCAGGTGAATCTATAACAGTTTCAGATTCAGATATCTCTTCTGACTTATCTTGGCTGTTTGTGACTTGATCAGATTTATCTTTTGAAGATTTGTCATGTGTTGCTGACTTGCTTTTATCCTTTACCTTTCCAGGTACTTTTGTTTCTTATGCTTCTGCTCCCTGCACTATTTTTATCTTGCTTTGATTTGTTATGATCAAGCAGTTTGTCATTTTACATAATGCAAATCAAATAAGTTAAAATTTAATTCAATACAGCCAAACCATTCGTTCTGCTTCTGCTTCTGCTCCCTTTGGTTCTGATGAACCTGTACTATCTTTATCTTGCTTTGATTTGTCAAGCAGTTTGTCATATACCATAATATAAATCAATTAATTTAAAAATGAACTTAGTACAGCCAAACCATTAATTCTGCTTCTGGTGATTTCTGCTTGTTTTTGAAATCACTGGAATGCTGTTTCTGCTGAGTTGTTCAATTCTTGTGAATCACCTGGTTCCTCTGACTGTTTGAGAACCTGCAGAATACTTATCTAGCTTTGATTGGTTAAGATCAAGCTTCATATTATCACAGTAAACATAAATATTAAATAATAGTATTTACAGCAAGATGTAGCCTCAGTTTTATTCTGAAAATCCTCTTCTTTCTGATTTTCAGATTTCTAATTCTTATGTTCTGAGATTACATGGTTTGGATGAGGGAATTTGAATTCCCTTCCAAGTTTGTAGTTTTGATGAATCTCACTGGAGAGTTTGAAGAACTCTCTTGATTCTGATTCTTTAATTTCTGTTTTGGCTCATACACCAGGTTCCTCTGGTGATTCTGATAACCTTGATGGTTCTGGTGATTCTGATAATTCCTGTATTTATACTAATTCTGATAATTAGAGTAATTCTGATGATCATACCTGAACCTTTGATACCTGTTCTGGTTCTAGTACTGGTTCTGATTCTGATTCTGGTTCCAGTGTTGATTCTGGTTCCAGTTTCTGTGCCTCCAGTTCTGGTTCTGGTTCTGGTTCCAGTTCCTGTACCTCTGATACTGGTTCCAGTTCTTGTTCTGATTAGTCTGATATCTTTGATATATCCTGTTCCTCCTGTAATTCTGGTTCTGGTTCTGATAGGTATTGTGCTGACCAGTTCTTCTTCTACCAGAGTTACTTGGCTTCTGTTTGGTAGATGTTGGAACATAAACCTTCTTCTGCTTGTGCGTTGCCAACATCCATTGTCCAGGAACCATTGTTGGTGTCTCCTTCTGGTTGCTCGGAATATCTGCAACATAGACAATTTGATCTTTTGGTACCAAAAACTGATTAGGTCCAGGTTTGTTAGTCTTAACAGTTCTCTGATCTTGTTCAGATTTTACCATTGGACAAGATATTTCAGAGTGACCTTTCTTAGCACAGACAATACATAAAACATCAGAATAAACAGCTTTTTGTTCAGTACTTGTTTTTGTAAAACCAAGACCTCTCTTTCCAGAGTTGCTGTTTCCATAAATCATAGATGCATACTTACTTCTTTCCATTCCATTTGAAATAAAGTTTTGAAAAAATTGCTCATGCATATCAGATTTATAAACAGTCTCAAAATTGGAACAATTATTAATTTTCAGAATGTGGTTTTCAGATTTGAGTCTTGCAACTTCAGTTTTCAAATCTTTGATTTCAGTTGCATACTCAGAAATTCGATTCTTTGAAACTTGGACCTCTTTGGTTAGATTTTTCTTATCTTCCCTAAGAGTTTTCAGTTTTAAAGATATCTTATTATTTGCATTTAACAAGTCCTTTAAAGTATCAATTAATTCAGGTTTAGAAAGATCAGAAAATACCTCACTGTCTTCATCTTCTGATTCGGTTTCAGAACAGTATTCAGAACCTGAGTTTGTATGAGCCATCAGAGACAGAATTGTTTCCTCTGATGTGATTCCAGACTTGCCTGAGTAATTGCTTCTATCACTCTTCCTTCTGCCTGTTTTCCCTCTAGAATTCGTGCTTTTATGAAGACCAGAAGCAGACTTGATGTGAGCCATCTTTGCTGTTTCTGCTTCTTCTTCATCAGAAGATTCTTCCTCTGATTCTGATACATCCCAGGAGCCATCAAACCTTTCTTCCTGTATCTGGAACTTTTCTTGTGCTGTTTTCCTTTTTCCAGATTTGGACATTCTGACTTGATATGTCCAGATTTATTGCATCCATAACAGACAATATTCTTCTTGTCAGATTCTTCCTTATCCTTGCTGTTATGTTTCCTTCTGAAGTTTCTTTTCTTCTTGCTTTCCCAGATCTTAACCATCTTTTTGGTTAAGTATGCCATATCATCACAATCACTATCACTATCCTCTGATTCTGATTCTGCCTTAGCAGCTTTTTTCTGTTTCGATTTCAGAGCGAGATTTTTCTTCTTCTTAGGTTCATCTTCTTCAAGTTCTATTTCATGAGACCTAACTGTGCTGATTAGATCTTCCAGCCTCAATGTACTCAGATCCTTAGCTTCCTGAATTGCAGTAACCTTTGGTCTCCACCTTTTTGGTAGACTTCTCAGAATTTTCATGACATGAACTTCAGTGGTATAGCTTTTGTTTAATACTTTCAGTCCTGACACCAAAGTCTGGAATCTGCAGAACATTGTGTCAATGTCTTTATCCTCTTCCATCTTGAACAGCTCATACTTTCTGACTAATATGTTAGCCTTTGTTTGTTGAACCTGCTTGGTTCCTTCATAGGTCAGAACCAGAGTATCAAATATACTCTTTGTTGTTTCTTTATTTGTGCATCTATCAAATTCCTTGCATGTGAGTGCACTAACCACCATGGTTCTGGACTTGTGATGAACTCTATGTAATCTGATCTGATCTGGTTTCATATCAAACATATCCAGTTTCTTAGTAGGATCTTCTGGATCAGTAGGTGCAGTGTATCCTCTGACTATCATCTTCCATAGTTCAGGATCTTGAGATATGACAAAGCTTCTCATTCTGTCCTTCCAATACTCAAACCTTTCTCCATCAAACAGTGGTGGTCTGTTGATGTTGTTTCCCAATTCTTCTGCCATATTGAGCCCCTTGGACCTTTCCTCAAACACGGTTAAGTGCTCAGCCTTGAGACCGAGCTCTGATGCCAATTGAAGGTGCAAACACGAGAAGGGGGGTTGAATTGTGTTTGACTTAACTTGAATCTTTTCCTGTTTTAATACTTTCAAAACAAAACTTGATGCATAATTAAAACAGAGTTAGCAGCGGATAAAAATAAAAATAAAAACTCAGATTTTATACTGGTTCACCGTTATTGAGGCTACGTCCAGTCCCTTCGCCTCGAAGGATTTCATTAATTCAATCTTGAATTACAACCTTGCTATTGACCCTCCAAGTCAGTCTTCTCAAATAGTCTAACAATCCTAGACTTCTTTGAGGAAAAACAACTCCTGTTCTTCAGCCAATCTAACACTCCAGATTGTAGAAGAAATCACAACACTATGAATCTAATTGCCAAGTAACCTGCTACCTCTACTGACTCCCACAGCTTGTAGACTCTACTTCAACAACTTAGATTTGACACAGTGGAACGAAAACAACAAGAGTACTTGCTTTAAAAACTGAGACTCAACAATTGACTTATATGAAAATTTGAGAGTGTTTGCTTTTGAAGTGTATGACGCTTTTGTGATTTTCGATGCTAAGTAATCTGCCTTGTGCCTCCTTTTATAGATGCTGATTTGGGCCTCTTCCAATCCTTAAATTCGAGCTAAATATTGCTGGATTCTCTGGCAAAAATAAATTGACCAATCGGGCTTCAATTAATTCCAAAACATATCTTTTTTAAGCCTTAGATTTGTTTCATATCTTAACTGGCCAATCAAATCTGTGCATTGCTTCCCGCCACAGCTCCTGACTTCCATGCTACTCCAATTTAATTTAAAACGAATCTTTAACAATAATTTGATAAAAATATCTTCAGATCCTCACCATTGATTCCCATGATCAAATCTACACCATGCGATATTCCACAGCTGGACCAGCCTGATTGCTAAGCTATTATCCTCCGAATTCGGCCATTCCTGGACCACACTTCATAGCCCTCTGATCTTCTGATTTCAGCCTTCCTGGATGCGCGCCTGATATGCTATGAACTTCTGGATTCGGCCATTTTTGGACTGCACAGCCTGTCCCTATGATTTCGGCCACTTCTGGGCCATGGTCTGATTTTCTGATCTTGACCATCACTGGACTCAAAAAATTATTTCTGAACCATTGATCTGGATATTTTTACTCTGATCTGGACAGATTATGGAATTTGGTTTGGAACAAACTTCTGGTCAAATCTGGAACAAATCTGGGTTGTGTAATTTTTACTTCCAGGCCATCTTCTGGTCAGAATAACTTCTGGAATAAAATTGATATTTGATTCCTGTTTGTCTTGATCAACTCTCCTTCTGGCAGGCTTTCCAATGATATGATCCATGTTTCATTCTGAATTTTATTCCTTCTGATATAGGCCTGCAAAGTTATCTTCTGGTTCAGTTTTGTCATCCTAAAACATCTTCTGGAAATTCCAGAATTCATTTTCCTTTGATCTTCTGCTTTCGATTTCTTCAGTTTCTAATGACTTTTAATTTAATAATTCAAGGTATAAAATAAGTTTACATTGAGTGCTTTTGAACCAACTGGATGCGCGCCTGATATGCTATGAACTTCTGGATTCGGCCATTTTTGGACTGCACAGCCTGTCCCTATGATTTCGGCCACTTCTGGGCCATGGTCTGATTTTCTGATCTTGACCATCACTGGACTCAAAAAATTATTTCTGAACCATTGATCTGGATATTTTTACTCTGATCTGGACAGATTATGGAATTTGGTTTGGAACAAACTTCTGGTCAAATCTGGAACAAATCTGGGTTGTGTAATTTTTACTTCCAGGCCATCTTCTGGTCAGAATAACTTCTGGAATAAAATTGATATTTGATTCCTGTTTGTCTTGATCAACTCTCCTTCTGGCAGGCTTTCCAATGATATGATCCATGTTTCATTCTGAATTTTATTCCTTCTGATATAGGCCTGCAAAGTTATCTTCTGGTTCAGTTTTGTCATCCTAAAACATCTTCTGGAAATTCCAGAATTCATTTTCCTTTGATCTTCTGCTTTCGATTTCTTCAGTTTCTGATGACTTTTAATTTAATAATTCAAGGTATAAAATAAGTTTACATTGAGTGCTTTTGTAAACATCAAAATCCTAAGTCTTTGAACCAACTTGGTTCCAACAATCTCCCCCTTTTTGATGATGACAAAACCTTAACTTATTTTGCTAATTTATAACTCGAATGACTTGAATTACTCCCCCTAAGTCTGATACTCTCCTTTTCAACTCCTTCTTTTCACTCTTTCTTTTCTTCTCTTCTCCTCTCCTTTTCAACTCCTTCTTTATGCTCTCTTTCTTTTTCTTCACATTTCCTCTCCTTTTCAACTCCTTCTTATTTCACTCTTTCTTTCTCTCTCTCCCTGATTCCTCTCCTTTTCAACTTCTTTTGATTTCACTCTTTCTTTTTCTTTCTCCTTTCTTTTTGTCTCTCCTTTTCTACTTATTTCTTCTTTCTTTCTCTCTCTCTCTCTCTCTCTCTCTCTCTCTCTTTCTCCCCCTTTTTGTCATCAGCCAAAAAGTGGTCCTGCTGTTTTTGTATTTTTGTTTTTCTCTGTACAAATTTCAGAAGGTAAAAAAAACATAAAATAAAAGACAGAAATTAAAATTGCAAGAAATAAATATATAAAAAAAAACTCCTAAGTTGACTACTTGAGCTAGTCAGATATGGAATTCATGCTGAGATGCTTTTTAATGAACTCGAACCTATCTTCTGGTAATGCCTTGGTGAAGATATCAGCCCATTGATGATCAGTATCCACAAATTAAATGCTTAAGGTTCCTTTCTGAACATGGTCCCTAATGAAATGATGTTTTATTTCAATGTGTTTGGCTCTAGAGTGTAAGATAGGGTTCTTGGTAAGGTTTATGGCTGAAGTGTTATCACAGAACAAAGGGATATTGGTTTCAAACATGTTATAATCCTCAAGTTGATGTTTCATCCAAAGTAGTTGTGAACTGCATCCTGCTGCTGATATATATTCAGCTTCTGCTGTTGACATGGCAATGGTGCTTTGTCTTTTGCTTGACCAAGAGATCAAGTTATCACCTAAGAATGTGCAGTTGCCACTGGTACTTTTCCTTTCCAACTTGTCTCCAGCATAGTCAGAATCACAAAAACCTTTAAGTTTGTAGGTGGGGGTTTTCGTGTATAACAAGGTAAGTTTTGTGGTTCCTTTAAGGTATCTCAGAATTCTTTTGACAGCAGTTAAATGGGATTTCCTAGGGTCAGCTTGAAATCGGGCACAGACACAAACACTAAACATAATGTCAGGTCTAGTAGCAGTTAAATAGCGAAGGGATCCAATCATACCTCTGTATGTTTTCTGGTCTACCTTTTGGCTGGTTTCATCTTTCTCAAGTGAGCAGGTTGGGTGCATGGGGCTGGCCATAGGCTTACAGTCACTCATTTTGAACTTTTTGAGAAGTTCTTTAGTATAATTTGATTGGTGAATGAGTATATCTGATTTACCTTGGTGAATCTGAATTCCCAGGAAGAACTTAAGTTCTCCCATCATGCTCATTTGAAACTCCTTCTGCATTAGGTCAGAAAACTCTTTGCACAAAGTGCCATTAGTGGATCCAAATATAATATCATCAACATACACTTGGATAATCAGAATATCAATTTTTATAGATTTCCTAAACAATGTATTATCAATCTGACCTCTGTTAAATTCATTCTTCAGCAGAAAGTTACTAAGTCTGTCATACCATGCCCTTGGTGCTTGTTTTAAACCATATAGAGACTTTTTAAGTTTGAAAACATGGTCTGGAAAATAAGAATTTTCAAAACCAGGGGGCTGTTTGACATAGACTTCTTCACTTATGTAGCCATTTAAGAATGCACTTTTGACATCCATTTGATACAACATTATATCATGATTAGCAGCAAATGATAAGAGAATTCTAATTGCTTCTAACCTGGCCACTGGAGCAAAAGTCTCAATGTAATCTATACCTTCTTGTTGACTGTATCCTTGAGCTACTAATTTGGCTTTGTTCCTTACCACTTCACCTTTTTCATTGAGTTTATTCCTGAAAACCCACTTGGTTCCAATAATGTTTTTGTTTGGTCTGGGTACCGGATCCCAAACATCATTCCTTTGGAATTCATTCAACTCTTCTTGCGTTGCAAGTATCCAGCCTTCCTCTGTCAATGCCTCATCAACATTGCTTCATTCGTATCAGCTGCTGATTCTGTAACCAGTTCTGATTCTGATGAATCAGCTTTTGATTCAGGTGAATCTATAACAATTTCAGATTCAGATTTCTCTTCTGACTTATCTTGGCTGTTTGTGACTTGATCAGATTTATCTTTTGAAGATTTGTCATGTGTTGCTGACTTGCTTTTATCCTTTACCTTTCCAGGTACTTCTGTTTCTTGTGCTTCTGCTCCCTGCACTATTTTTATCTTGCTTTGATTTGTTAAGATCAAGCAGTTTATCATTTTACATAATGCAAATCAAATAAGTTAAAATTTAACTCAATACAGCCAAACCATTCGTTCTGCTTCTGCTCCCTTTGGTTCTGATGAACATGTACTATCTTTATCTTGCTTTGATTTGTCAAGCAGTTTGTCATATACCATAATATAAATCAATTAATTTAAAAATGAACATAGTACAGCCAAACCATTAATTATGATTCTGGTGATTTCTGCTTGTTTTTGAAATCACTAGAATGCTGTTTCTGCTGAGTTGTTCAATTCTTGTGAATCACCTGGTTCCTCTGACTGTTTGAGAACCTGCAGAATACTTATCTAGCTTTGATTGGTTAAGATCAAGCTTCATATTATCACAGTAAACATAAATATTAAATAATAGTATTTACAGCAAGATGTAGCCTCAGTTTTATTCTGAAAATCCTCTTCTTTCTGATTTTCAGATTTCTAATTCTTATGTTCTGAGATTACATGGTTTGGATGAGGGAATTTGAATTCCCTTCCAAGTTTGTAGTTTTGATGAATCTCACTGGAGAGTTTGAAGAACTCTCTTGATTCTGATTCTTTAATTTCTGTTTTGGCTCATACACCAGGTTCCTCTGGTGATTCTGATAACCTTGATGGTTCTGGTGATTCTGATAATTCCTGTATTTATACTAATTCTGATAATTAGAGTAATTCTGATGATCATACCTGAACCTTTGATACCTGTTCTGGTTCTAGTACTGGTTCTGATTCTGATTCTGGTTCCAGTTTCTGTGCCTCCAGTTCTGGTTCTGGTTCTGGTTCCAGTTCCTGTACCTCTGATACTGGTTCCAGTTCTTGTTCTGATTAGTCTGATATCTTTGATATTTCCTGTTCCTCCTGTAATTCTGGTTCTGGTTCTGATAGGTATTGTGCTGACCAGTTCTTCTTCTACCAGAGTTACTTGGCTTCTGTTTGGTAGATGTTGGAACATAAACCTTCTTCTGCTTGTGCGTTGCCAACATCCATTGTCCAGGCACCATTGTTGGTGTCTCCTTCTGGTTGCTCAGAATATCTGCAACATAGACAATTTGATCTTTTGGTACCAAAAACTGATTGGGTCCAGGTTTGTTAGTCTTAACAGTTCTCTGATCACTTTCAGATTTTACCATTGGACAAGATATTTCAGAGTGACCTTTCTTAGCATAGACAATACATAAAACATCAGAATAAACAGCTTTATGTTCAGTACTTGTTTTTGTAAAACCAAGACCTCTCTTTCCAGAGTTGCTGTTTCCATAAATCATAGATGCATACTTACTTCTTTCCATTCCATTTGAAATAAAGTTTTGAAAAAATTGCTCATGCATATCAGATTTATAAACAGTCTCAGAATTGGAACAATTATTAATTTTCAGAGTGTGGTTTTCAGATTTGAGTCTTGCAACTTCAGTTTTCAAATCTTTGATTTCAGTTGCATACTCAGAAATTCGATTCTTTGAAACTTGGACCTCTTTGGTTAGATTTTTCTTATCTTCCCTAAGAGTTTTCAGTTTTAAAGATATCTTATTATTTGCATTTAACAAGTCCTTTAAAGTATCAATTAATTCAGGTTTAGAAAGATCAGAAAATACCTCACTGTCTTCATCTTCTGATTCGGTTTCAGAACAGTATTCAGAACCTGAGTTTGTATGAGCCATCAGAGACAGAATTGTTTCCTCTGATGTGATTCCAGACTTGCCTGAGTGATTGCTTCTATCACTCTTCCTTCTGCCTGTTTTCCCTCTGGAATTCGTGCTTTTATGAAAACCAGAAGCAGACTTGATGTGAGCCATCTTTGCTGTTTCTGCTTCTTCTTCATCAAAAGATTCTTCCTCTGATTCTGATACATCCCAGGCAGCCATCAAACCTTTCTTCCTGTATCTGGAACTTTTCTTGTGCTGTTTTCCTTTTTCCAGATTTGGACATTCTGACTTGATATGTCCAGATTTATTGCATCCATAACAGACAATATTCTTCTTGTCAGATTCTTCCTTATCCTTGCTGTTATGTTTCCTTCTGAAGTTTCTTTTCTTCTTGCTTTCCCAGATCTTAACCATCTTTTTGGTTAAGTATGCCATATCATCACAATCACTATCACTATCCTCTGATTCTGATTCTGCCTTAGCAGCTTTTTTCTGTTTCGATTTCAGAGCGAGATTTTTCTTCTTCTTAGGTTCATCTTCTTCAAGTTCTATTTCATGAGACCTAACTGTGCTGATTAGATCTTCCAGCCTCAATGTACTCAGATCCTTAGCTTCCTGAATTGCAGTAACCTTTGGTCTCCACCTTTTTGGTAGACTTCTCAGAATTTTCATGACATGATCTTCAGTGGTATAGCTTTTGTTTAATACTTTCAGTCCTGACACCAAATTCTGGAATCTGCAGAACATTGTGTTAATGTCTTTATCCTCTTCCATCTTGAACAGCTCATACTTTCTGACTAATATGTTAGCCTTTGTTTGTTGAACCTGCTTGGTTCCTTCATAGGTCAGAACTAGACTATCAAATATACTCTTTGCTGTTTCTTTATTTGTGCATCTATCAAATTCCTTGAATGTGAGTGCACTGACCACCATGGTTCTGGACTTGTGATGAAGTCTGTGTAATCTGATCTGATCTGGTTTCATATCAAACATATCCAGTTTCTTAGTTGGATCTTCTGGATCAGTAGGTGCAGTGTATCCTCTGACTATCATCTTCCATAGTTCAGGATCTTGAGATATGACAAAACTTCTCATTCTGTCCTTCCAATACTCAAACCTTTCTCCATCAAACAGTGGTGGTCTGTTGATGTTGTTTCCCAATTCTTCTGCCATATTGAGCCCCTTGGACCTTTCCTCAAACACGGTTAAGTGCTCAGCCTTGAGACCGAGCTCTGATGCCAATTGAAGGTGCAAACACGAGAAGGGGGGTTGAATTGTGTTTGACTTAACTTGAATCTTTTCCTGTTTTAATACTTTCAAAACAAAACATGATGCATAATTAAAACAGAGTTAGCAGTAGATAAAAATAAAAACTCACAGATTTTATACTGGTTCACCGTTATTGAGGCTACGTCCAGTCCCTTCGCCTCGAAGGATTTCACTAATTCAATCTTGAATTACAACCTTGCTACTGACCCTCCAAGTCAGTCTTCTCAAATAGTCTAACAATCCTAGACTTCTTTGAGGAAAAACAACTCCTGTTCTTCAGCCAATCTGACACCCCAGATTGTAGAAGAAATCACAACACTATGAATCTAATTGCCAAGTAACCTGCTACCTCTACTGACTCCCACAGCTTGTAGACTCTACTTCAACAACTTAGATTTGACACAGTGGAACGAAAACAACAAGAGTACTTGCTTTAAAAACTGAGACTCAACAATTGACTTATATGAAAATTTGAGAGTGTTTGCTTTTGAAGTGTATGACCCTTTTGTGATTTTCGATGCTAAGTAATCTGCCTTGTGCCTCCTTTTATAGATGCTGATTTGGGCTTCTTCCAATCCTTAAATTCGAGCTAAATATTGCTGGATTCTCTGGCAAAAATAAATTGACCAATCGGGCTTCAATTAATTCCAAAACATATCTTTTTTAAGCCTTAGATTTGTTTCATATCTTAACTGGCCAATCAAATCTGTGCATTGCTTCCCGCCACAGCTCCTGACTTCCATGCTACTCCACTTTAATTTAAAACGAATCTTTAACAATAATTTGATAAAAATATCTTCAGATCCTCACCATTGATTCCCATGATCAAATCTACCACCATGCGATATTCCACAGCTGGACCAGCCTGATTGCTAAGCTATTATCCTCCGAATTCGGCCATTCCTGGACCACACTTCATAGCCCTCTGATCTTCTGATTTCAGCCTTCCTAGATGCGCGCCTGATATGCTATGAACTTCTGGATTCGGCCATTTCTGGACTGCACAGCCTGTCCCTCTGATTTCGGCCACTTCTGGGCCATGGTCTGATTTTCTGATTTTGACCATCACTGGACTCAAAAAATTATTTCTGAACCATTGATCTGGATATTTTTACTCTGATCTGGACAGATTCTGGAATTTGGTCTGGAACAAACTTCTGGTCAAATCTGGAACAAATCTGGGCTGTGTAATTTTTACTTCCAGGCCATCTTCTGGTCAGAATAACTTCTGGAATAAAATTGATATTTGATTCCTGTTTGTCTTGATCAACTCTCCTTCTGGCAGGCTTTGCAATGATATGATCCATGTTTCATTCTGAATTTTATTCCTTCTGATATAGGCCTGCAAAGTTATCTTCTGGTTCAGTTTTGTCATCCTGAAACATCTTCTAGAAATTCCAGAATTCATTTTCCTTTGATCTTCTGCTTCTGATTTCTTCAGTTTCTGATGACTTTTAATTTAATAATTCAAGGTATAAAATAAGTCTACATTGAGTGCTTTTGTAAACATCAAAATCCTAAGTCTTAGAACCAACTTGGTTCCAACAATGGTTGCCTTGTAGAACGTTGTGATGATTGATTTGCAGAACTTTGCAGATTCTTGAGATGGTTGCTTTGGAGATCCATGAGAGGCATCGACATACTCCCAATATGAAGGATCACAGGGAGCATCAAATTCTTTTCTCTTTGATGTAGCTCCCTTGGTTTTCACTTTATCAGGTGGTGGACACATTGTTGTTGTATGTGGAAATACAAGTTCACAAACCTTTGCCTTGAATATCTTTGACCAAAAATATCTTGTGTCTTCATGTATGCTTTCATTAACTCCCACTCTTCTAAAAAGTCATATTCTGATAAAGATTCTTCATCCTCCAATTCATGCTGCATGCTTAATTGTCTCCAAAAAAACATGAATGTTATCTAAAGGGATAACATTACCAGATATATGCAAATTTGCCAACTCACAAGCCAAGTAATCCATGAGTTATTCTGATTGAGGAGCCACATTTTGTTTTGTCAGTACCTACAATCTTTACCCTCTTTAATTCTTCATCAATTTTTTTTAAACATTTCGTTGATACACAGTGATGCAATCTTTGATAAAATGGTGAATTATCACTACTCGAAAAAGCTGATTTAGCTGCCATATTTAGCGTCGGCCACGACTCCGACGCTAGTTAGCGTAGGTGTAGCGTCGGCCTAGCCGACGCTAATACATTAAAATTAATTTTTTGATTTTTTTAATTATTAGCGTCGGCTAGGCTGACGCTACATAAAATAAAACGAATGCTAGGTTATTTTTAAAATTTTTTTATTTTTATTTTGATATTTAGCGTCGGATGGGCCGACGCTAAATTGTAAATTGTTTAAAATTAAAATTTTTAATATCTGTTGATCTGTGAACAGAAAAATAAAAGAAAAGATATTTTTGCTCTCACTCCATCGAACCCTCGTCTGTTCCCTCTCAAAAAATCCCTTAGCCCCAAACCCTCAAGTCCGTAACCCCTAAAATCTCAAGTAAAACCCTCACAAATCTGTACCCTCGCCGTCGACGATTTCAACTCTGAAGGGAACCCGCGCCAGCGAAGCTGTTGAGCCGTGTGAACCCTCGCGGTCGAAGCTCTGGAACCCGTGTGAACCCTCGTCGTTGAAGCTGTTGATTCCGTAAACCGTCGCCGACGAAGCTCAGCCTCTCGCCGCCGTGAAGCTCAGCCAATGTGAACCGTAGGTAGCTCGCGAACCCAACGTCAACCGTCACCGTCAAGGTAAGCCACTCGAACTGTTCTCTTCTTAATGTCAGAAAATCGTCTTGCAAGCTTAATCATTATGTGGCTATATCTCACTCTCTGTGGCTTTTTAATTTAAAAAAAACCTAAAAACCTAAAACCTAAGTTTTTGATTAGTGTTTCTGATTAGTGTTTGTGATTAGTTGTTTATGATTAGTGTCAGGTGTGTTTATGGTTTGAATCAAATGAATCATTGAAATCAAATGAGTCATTGAACAATAGACTCAATAACTAGTGTTTCATGCATACATGGATATGGTTTGATATAATCTGTGTTTGGGTACTCTGCTGATTACTAAAAGTTATGTGTTTGATTACTAAAAATTGCAATAATCGTGCCAATAACCAAGTATTCTAAAAAAAACTTGCATGACTTCAAATTGTTATATAACTATTTTCTCATACCGGTAGTTAACTGCTTTTTTTCTCCACCAGATATTCCTCTTCTCATCTTATCTCCAACCATAGTATCAGCACACATTTCCAATCCAAGAATCTGAGTCCATTTTCTTTGATGTCAGACAGCAAGAAATATTATAATGCTGAATGAAAGTATAGTAATCAAATCTATTCTATAATATAAAGAGAATTTCAAAAGTAAGTATAAAACCTTAAGAACATAATCTGTGATCAAACTTGTTACTTGACCTTCCATTGCCGTGGCTTTCATGAAAGCATCTATCTCTGAATCAGGTTTGATTCCTGCCTGCTTTTCTCTCCTTGTCAATTCCACTGCTAGTTCATGCCTTGTTCCAACTCCCAAGCAGCGTCCAGAAAAATCCAGTGTCTCTCTTACTGTCATCTCTCCGTGATGAAGATTATGTTGACTAATATAAGCACATGTTCTTTGTGGAACAAATTCTGATAACTCATGACCACAGTAAGTGACTCTTCTTGATACCTATTGATATGAAAATTTTGATCATGCAAAGTAAAAAACTAGAAAACTTGAATTTTATTGTGTTGTCAATCATGGTTCATATAATATAGCAATTTGTTCGAGTTTTCGCTACGCTACAGTGATATAGTGCGACTATAGCCACTATAGGACAACACTTTGTACACAATAGCATATTATAGAATAGTGATTTGTTAAAATTCTGCTATGCTATGCTATTTGACAACACTGAAATTTATAAAAGCTCATTTTACTTCACTTCTTGTTTATGAAGCTTAAATCATGAGAGGTACATTCTATTATCATAAATATTAGATTTTAAAAGGTCAATCATAGTCAACGGTTCACCACATTCCTTAACTTGACATTAGACAGCATTAGCATATTGTGTGACATGATAAACTTCTGCAACAGTTTTCTAAATTCCTTAACATGTGAAGCATTATATTTGTTTATTAAACACAACATGATTTGTTTATTAACATGTGAAGCATTATATTTGTTTATAAAAAAGATTACAAGATAATATTAAAACAATTCCAGCATGATTTGATGTCCTTTTAAAAACATTATGTTATTACATCTTTAACTTTTTGATTGGTTAATGTGTATGATGATGTGCTAAAGTATAGTCATGCTCAAGCATCATTTAAATCTATTAATCATTAAATGAGAGGAAAATATATTTGCATTTTTTTATAAAATTGAAATGGTAAAACCAACCCTTAAATCTCTGTCAAGTTTCCCAGCAAGTGCCTGCAGTAGTGTAGTTTTTCCTGATCCAAGAGGTCCCAATAGCAATGTCACTCTGTTTGAGAAAGATAATAAATAAAAGACTATAGGAAAAAAGTAAGCAATATACCTAAATAAAATATTGATGCTTTTAATTTGTAACGTTTTTCATATGGAAATCATACTACCTCTATCACTTATTACATAAGTAATTTGGATGATTTCACACGTATTAAAAAAATTTAGTATACTAAATTTATCGCTCCAAAGTTGTTTTTTAAATTATTTTCAATATACAATGACACTAACAAAATTTAGTATACTAAATTTATCGCTCCAAAGTTCTCCTTTGTGCGTTTTATCTGTCACATGAAACATCGATCTATCATGTTTGTGCTTTTTATTTGTGTATGATGTAAGTTTCTTTTTTGTGATTATCATACATCATCCATTACTAAAACTATGTTTTATATGTATGTTTGACTTGATATTTTTATTTATGGAAGTTGAATTTCAAATGTTGCTTAGAAAAGCTGTGTAAGTGATATTTTTTCAAACTTATTTAGTGATTGAGAAGTTAAGTTTTTGTCTTATAGTAAATGGATCGTAGTTGAATGTACAATAGGGTACATGCAAATAGACATGGATTGAAAAAGGAGTATATTAATGGTGTTAAAGATTTTGTGAAGAGGGCTTTGAAACAACCGATTTGTATATCTGAGGGAGGGATAAGGTGTCCGTGTGTAAAATGCAAGTGTATCAAGATATGTACAGGAACTACTGTTAGACTTCACTTGTACCGGGATGGATTTCAACCAAATTATTGGATTTGGACTGAACACGGAGAAGTGAAGCCAATGGTTGAAACAACGGGTGGTTCGACTAGTAGTAGGAATGTGCGTCATGACGACCAATTTAATGCAATGTATGAAATGGTGTTTGATGCTTTTAGGCCTTATCGAGATGTCCTTGATGTGAACGCTAACATGGGAAATGAGACATTTGCTGAGGATGAGTTGCCTAACGAAGATGCAAAACGGTTTTATGACAAGTTGATATCCACCAACAAACCCATCTACGATGGGGCTACCCAATCAATATTATCAATATGTGTTCAACTTCTGGCAATTAGGTCTAATTGGCATGTTCCACAAAAAGGTATAGATTTTGTTGCGCAAATGCTTAAAAGTGTATGTCCATTGCAAACATGCTTGCCCGATAACTATTACCAAGCAACACAATTGGTTTCAAAGTTAGGTTTGAAGGTTGAGAAGATTGACTGTTGTAAGAAAGGATGTATGTTATATTACAAGGATGATAGCAAGTTATCTGAGTGCAAATTTTGTCATTCTCCTAGGTTCATTCCACGTAGGACTGGTAAGGAAAAGTACAAAGATGTTCCAGCAAAAAGAATGTTTTATTTCCCTATCATTCCTAGATTACAAAGATTGTATGCATCAACCGAGTCTGCAGCTGAAATGAGATGGCATCACGAGAATAAAAAGAGTTCAAACATCCTTCGCCATCCGTCAGATGGAAAAGCATGGAAACATTTTGACGATGTATATCCTGACTTTGCTAGTGACCCCAGAAATGTAAGGTTGGGTCTATGTACCGATGGATTTACTCCTTACATTCAAGCGTTTGCTTCTCCATACTCTTGTTGTCCAGTAATAGTCACACCATATAATCTTCCCTCTGAAATGTGCATGACCAAACCATACTTATTTTTGACTTGTCTCATACTTGGACCTTCTAATCCCAAACAAAATATAGATGTCTACTTGCAACCATTGATTGATGATTTGCAACAACTGTGGTCCAACGGCATTTTGACCTATGATATATCCACAAAACAAAACTTCATCATGAAAGCATGCTTGATGTGGACAATTAATGATTTTCCCGCCTATAGTATGTTATCTAGATGGGGAACCCAAGGTAAATTGGCATGTCCTCATTGTATGGAAGACACAAAAGCTTTCACATTGAAATATGGTGGTAAGAATTGTTGGTTTGATTGTCATCGTCGATTCTTGCCAGCTAATCACTCTTTCAGAAGAAGTAAAAGAAGTTTTACAAAAAATAGGGATGAGAAAGACGGTCAACCTTACATTTACACAGGGGAAGATGTATGGGAGGTGGTGAGTAAATTTCGAAAAGTGACTGAAATTGGTTGGAAAAAGAAATTGAACGGGTATGGAGTGGGTCATAATTGGAAAAAACGAAGTATTTTTTGGGATCTTCCATATTGGAACGATAACTTGTTAAGGCACAACCTGGATGTGATGCACATCGAGAAAAATTTCTTCGATAATATATTTAACACTGTTATGAATATTAAAGGTAAAACAAAGGATAATGAAAGAGCGAGAAAAGACTTGTCTTTATTATGCATTCGCGGGGACTTGGAGATGCAAGTCTTATCTAACGGAAAGATGGGTAAACCAAAGGCAAATTACACTTTGAAAGCATAAGATGCCAAGTTGGTTTGTAAATGGCTTAAAGAATTGAGAATGCCTTATGGTTATGCTTCAAACATTGCTAGGTGTGTCGATGTTGAAAAGGGTACGATACATGGGATGAAGAGCCATGACTGTCATGTTTTCATGGAATGTTTACTTCCAATTGCATTTCATTCCTTGCCAGATTTTGTTTGGAAACCATTAACGGAGCTAAGTCGATTCTTCAAGGATCTTTGTTGCAATACACTGAAGTTGGAAGACTTAGTTAAGTTGAATGATAACATTCCAGTTATCATATGCAAGTTAGAAAGGATTTTTCCACGAGGTTTCTTTGACTCAATGGAGCATCTTCCAATCCATCTTGCCAATGAAGCAATGTTAGGTGGTCCAGTACATTACCGGTGGATGTATCCATTTGAAAGGTAATTGTTGTGGTTGATTTTTAAACGGATTACATGTTTATTATATAACTTACTTAATAGACTTTTAATTATTCAACGTGTAGATGTATGGGAGTCTCAAAACGCGCAGTGACAAACAAGGCTAGGGTTGAAGGCTCTATATGCGTTGACTATATACAACGCGAGACAACCTATTTTTGTTCTCATTATTTCAACTCATTCAATTTGTTGCCAACGACAAATGTAATTAATAATCGTCATTTAGAATGTGATGATCTCCAACCTTCACTATCCATCTTGTTGAAACGTGGTCGACCTAGTGGGAAGTCTGGAACACATTATCTAACAGATAACGAATGGAAATCTGCTCATGTACACGTGTTGATTAATTGTGATGAAATTAAACTATATCTTGATTAAGTGTTCATCAGAACGCTTGAAACATTATATTGATGCAAATCATAATAAATATTTACTTATGAATTATGTGATTGTTGACAGCATATTTTTGGAGAATCACTCAATCAATGAAGAAGACACATCTAGTCGTATACATGCAGAGTTTCCCATATGGCTGAAAGCATATTAAATAAAGAGGAAAATGAATAATAGTATTTTGTATTGTACAATATTAGAGTTTATTTTATGTATTTTGTATTGCAATGTTCATGTTGTACTTAAGCAACTTGCTGAATTCGGATAAATTGTTTACATATTGTTTTGTATGAAATTTTCCTTTCTTAAGTTCTTAATGAATTGTTTGCATTGTTTAAATTTTTCCTTTCTGAAGTCCTTTCTGGATTATTCCTTTATGAAGCTCTTGTATAAATTGTTTACATATTGTTTACATGTTGTACCATTTTCTAATTAAATGACATTTTTTGATTTTATGACAACATATGAATAACAAAGGTGGCGGTGATAAAGGAAAGGTCAATCCTACTCGGGGTAAACCAAAGATGATACGACCGGGTAAACTTAATGAGCAGTGGGATGTCATACGTCGCAATTTGTCTACCATTAGGCCACTTCATACATCGTCTCCAGCCCCGTCTCAACCTCCTCCATCGACTAATAATGTAACTCTTCCATGCCACCCGACACCATCTCCCATCCATGCTAAAACCCCTGAGGTATTTGTGTTTATGCCGACTCCAGGTTTAAATATTCAGACTATGAATGTCTCTTCACAACATTCCCCACGTGACACGTTGGTTGAGAAGAATGTGCCAGAAACTTCTAATGATCATGAGGATAGGGTTGAAATTGGGGACCACAACAAAGAGGGTGAGGAGGTGGGTCACCAGAACGTTCCTCATCTCGTGTCTGTGACAGATGATGATGGAAAAGTCATTATACGACCTTATGGTAAAGGGTAAGTTACATTATCGCTTATTTTCTTCAGCATCAATCAACAAAATGTAGACTCATAAGTGTAGACTCATTTTATTTACATTATCGCTTAATACTTTGTTTCTTTAATACATTAATGCAGACTCAGTCCCAGCAACGCAGTTGCAGATGCCATTAGGTATGCAATACAAAAATAGTTTCGTGAGCCTATCTATGGTTGGAGTGCAACCACTGACATTATTAGACAAGATTGGTTTGAAAAATTTATGGTAAGCATTTGAATATAATTATATGTTCAATTCGTCTTTGTAGCATATATAGGGACAATTATGTTATCTGTTTTGTTGATAGTAGTTACTACATATATACTTTTTTTTATTCCCAGGAGAAGGTGTCGTGGGATCCTCGTGATAATGATGCTGTGAAACGTGTTTTTGAACAAAAAACAGCTAAAAGACTATCTGATATGCTGACAAAGGCGAGGAAGAAAGGGACTCGACCTAATTGGATAGGTGAGGAAATTTTTTTATGGGTATTAATTATTTCTTTTTTGCATGGTCCAAAAGGATACAAGTTGTAACAAAAAAAAAAGGTAAACTTAATAGCTACTGCCTTTTCTGGTCTCCTTAATAGCTACTGCCTATTCTGTTTTCTGCTTTTGCTGTTTTTTGCTGTTTTCTTGCTATTTTTTTGCTGTTTTCTTCCTGTTTTTTGCTGTTTTTTTGCTGTTTTCTTCCTTTTTTTTTTTTGCTGTTTTCTTGCTGTTTTCTCCCATGGTTTTTTGATGTTTTCTTGCAAAGTTGGTTTTCTGTTTTCTTGCAAAGTTGGTTGGTAATATCAAAATCCTATATTATTATCGCTGCTGCAGCAACCTACTTCTTTATCGATGCTAATAGTTCCTTCATTATTATTGTTATGCTAATAGTTTAAAATTAATGAATACTAAAGCACACTATACCTAATTCGATAGGTGAGGAAGCTTGGACTGGTCTTCAAGCATATTGGGAAGGTGCATCATTCAAGAACATCGCCAGTCAAAATAAGATCAATCGAGCTTCAGCAAGAGGTGGAGCTGTCCACACCTCAGGCCGCAAGGCTCATATTGATGTTGCACTTGAGCTCGTAAGTATTAAATTGACATTTACCTAAAATTATTTCAATTTAATTTATGATATTTACTTGTGAGTTGTGATCTAATTGTCTTGATTTTATTTTCATTGTGGTCCAACAATCTTGATTTTATTTGCAGAGCAATAATCTTCAATGAGATTTACTTCCAGATGAGTTATTTTTGACAATCCATAAGAGGAAAAATGGTGCTTGGGTTGATAGTCGCGCAGAATCTACTTATGTATGTTCTTTATTTATCTAAATTCTTTATGCAAATTCTTTATATTCTTTACTATACATGTATTAGTGTAGATGGTATATTACGTTATTAATTTTTTCCATTGATTAGGGAACATTTAAACAAAAAATGGAGGAAGTACAAACACAACTTGGCGACACAAGTGTAGATGGTGCTAAAGAGTTAGATGGATCGACAATACTTAAATTATGGACACAGTCTGCAGGGGATTGCACTCGTGGTCGAGTTTATGGTACGGGAGACTTATTTGCTAACATCCGTCATGGGAGTACATCGATTACACAACAATCCCAGAATCCTTGTAATTCTATGTCTCTGATGTCTTTACAAGCGGAGAGGACAGCTAGAATTAGAGCTGAACAAATTGCTCAGGATGCAATGGCCCAAGCTCAAGTGGCTACCCAAGTCGCCGAAGAGGCTAAGGAGCGTTAAAAGAAGTTAGAGAATGATTTTGATGCATTAAAACAATTTTTTGTAGATAATTTGGACGACGTCTCACTGGAAGAACCTTGATCTGATATTTACTTATGCTTACTTTTAGTAGTCCTTCGTTGACAATTATGAATTAGGTGACTTTGTTAGGTTATTTGATATTATGTTAATATTTTGGATTATGATAACAAATTATACTTTATGTTGCCTTTTTAATGTTGTTAATGCAAGGGCGTTTTTGAATTATTATTATGTTGTTAATCCAAGGGGATTTTTATGTTAACTTTTTCTTTTTTATAAAAATTTTAAATATTATTTTAGCAAGTGCTAAAAAAACAAAAAAAAAAATTTAAATAAATATCAACTTAGCGTCGGCTTCCTCCGATGCCACACAATAGCTGACTTTTCAATATTGACTTTAGCGTCAGCTTACACCAACGCTACATAATTGCTAACTTTTCAATATTGACTTTAGCGTCGGCTTCATCCGACGCAATGAAACAAAAAAAATTTGACTTTAGCGTCGGCCAAGCCGATGCTGAGAATTTTTTGACTTTTTGTTGACTATAGCGTCGGATGACCGACGCTAAATTTTTTTAAAAAAACGACGTGGCAAATGGGTTTTTTTAAGCGTCGGATGGGTTTTTTATTTTCTAGCGTCGGTTTAGCGACGGCCAGATCGACGCTAATACACCATCCGACGCTATGTGGTCGACCCTATGCAATAGCTTCGACCGTTTTAGCCTAGGCCCAACTCCGACGCTAATCGGACGCTAAAAATGAGTTAGCGTCGGCTTTTGGGGGTTTAGCGTCAGCTTTTTGCCGACGCTAAATCCTGTTTTTCTAGTAGTGTATGCCTTTGCTCAACATCGATAATGGTTTTCTGAAAGGATGATTTGATGCTACACATTTGGTTCTTCAACATCATATTCACAACATCCCAACTTTTACACATGTCTCCATTATTTGTTTGCAGCATGTTTTTCAATCTCCAATGACTAGGCTCAGCTCTACAAATAAGTTAAATAACACAAATTAAAAAAAATCACATAAATTACTAAATTATATTTCTAAAACAAAACATATCATAATTTAAAAGCACCTATTGGACGTTGTGTTCCCTAAATGCATCACTCTATTGGTCCAAGCTAGGAAAAATATTTCTTTGTAAGGTGTCAACTGTAAGACCCTTAAATTTAAAATTAAATTATGGATTTAATATTAGGTGTATTCTGGGGAATAATTGTAAAATATTTAATATATGTGTATTTTGTGTAAAAATATATATATAAATATTTATTTTGGAGGTCGAATTAAAATTATTGGATGAAGGATAAACTAAATTTAATTACGAGTAATTAAATTATCGGGCAGTTAATTAAGATGTTATCTGCTAATTGCGACGAGACTGGTTAAGTGCTGGAGGGTCAAACAATATTATAATATTGAGGTGTGGGTGACGTGGCACCTAAGTGTCTCTATATATAGATGGGAGAGGCCAGGACAGAAACAGAAACAAACCCATTTTCTCCTCCCTTACTGCATGAAACAGTAACCTTCGTATTCCTCTTCCCATTCTGTTTCACGTTCATAAAAAAAAAAAAGAGTTGCTCAAAAGTGAGATTACTTGGAAATCCAAGCACCGAACCACCAAGTACCAAGAACAAAAGTTGTTCCTCTCCTCATTACGGAGCTAGAGAACTAACTTTGGTTGCGGCAAACGCAAACAGAAACTTCGCCGATTTTTGTCTCGAAAACGTGAACGGGAGCAGAAACGTAACAGAGGTAAAGGGCACCTTCCACTTTCTAGTTTGCATTTTAGGGATGTAAATGCATGTTTGATGTGTGATCATATTTTAGTTTCTGGTTTGAAAAACGAAACTATTGTGCATGTTGTTATAAAATGCGAAAAATGCATCATGTTGATGTTTGATGATTCTGTGATGTTGCTGTTTTGGCAGATATAACATTGTTGTTTTGGTTGTGTGGGAATACTGGATTATGCTTTGCATGTTGTTTTGGTGGTGTAAGAATACTGGAAAATACTTAGCATTTTTTTTTGAGAAATGATCAAAATTTAACGTTGAAAAATGTCTGTTTTGTTGTAGTTGACATTCTGTTTTGGGTGGTTTAAGCAAAACTGTGATGATGTTATGGTGTTGGTGATTCTGTTTCTGTTATGTTGAAAAAAATCTGGTGTTGGTGATGGTTTTCAAAAGAAAAGGATTTAAAATGGTGGAAGTGTTTTCTGGAAAATCTGTTGTTGATGAAAAATGTTTTGAGTTTTGCGGTTAAAGAAAAAAACAGTGAGGTGATTCTGGTGTTGATGATTCTGTTTTCTGTGTTGTTAAAAATCTGTTGTTGATCATGTTGAGGGTGATTTTTAAAGGAGAAGGATTTAACTAGGTGAAGGTGTTTTTCTGGAAAATCTGTTCTTGATGAAAAACGTTTTGAGTTTAGTGGGTTTCAAAAGAATGGTGATTTTATTTTGGTGTTGTGTTGGTTGTTCAAAGAAAAAAATTTGAAAACGTGTTGAAGTTTTCTGTGAAATTTCACTGAATTCGAAGGTGTATTCGAATACGGCATGAGTGTATTCGAATACAGCCTGCAAAACTTCAGTTTTATTCAAATTTTTGAACTTGTATTCGAATACGAGCCTCTGTATTCGAATACAGATAAGGGATTTTTGCTTCTGACTTAGCCTCTGTATTCGGCTACGACCCTGTCGTATTCGAATACAGGATTGCAATTTTTGCCACTGTATTTGCATTTGTATTCGACTACGACAGCTTCGTATTCGAATACAGAATGCTGATTTTTCACTGTTTTTGCCTCTGTATTCGAATACAAGGGAGCTGTATTCGAATACAGCTTGTTTTTTTTTCAAAAATTTCAGTTTTAAACAATGGTTTATGAACTTAAAGAGTTGAGAAAATATTGGGAAGGTTTGTGATGAATTAAAATGGTGTTTTTGAGATGGTTTGAGGTGGTGATGATGAGATTCTGGAGTTCTTTATTGATGCTGTGAAAAATGATGAGTTTACACTGTTGTAGCTTCTATATTCGAATACAAGGAAGCTGTATTCGAATACAGAGTGTTGATTCTGCACTGTTTTAGCTTCTGTATTCGAGTACAAGGAAGCTGTATTCGGATACAAATTCATTTTTCGAGAAATCTCAATTTTAAACACTGTTTTATGAACTTTAAGAGTTGGGGAAACATTGGGAAGAATTGTGATAAATAAAAATGGAGTTTTTGAGATAGTGTCAAGTGGTAATGATGAGGTGCTTGAATGTTTTTATTGATGTGATGATAATGAAATTATTTTGGTTGAGATGGTTTTGGGGAAATGATGGAAAGGCAAAATTTTGCTGATGTTTGCATACTGTTTTTAGTGAAGAGAAAACATTGCATGTTCATGCATTGCATAGTCAAGTGGTGACCACGGTGGGCCACAGCGTAATGCGTAAAATGTGTTGGTCTGTTGAGCGATTGCACGAGTGCTGGTCTGTTAAACGACTGCACTGGTACTGGTCTGTGAGCGACTGTACCTTGATATGCGCAAAACGTGTTGGTCTGTTGAGCGACTGCACGAGTGCTGGTCTGTGAGCGACTGCACTGGTACTGGTCTGTGAACGACTGTACCTTGGTATATGTGAAACGTGCTGGTCTGGTGAGCGACTGCACGAGTGCTGGTCTGTTGAGCGATTGCACCATGGTCATGTTGGCCATTAAAGTCTAACATATGAAAATCGTGACGGTCTGTGAGTGACCGCACGTGTGTTGGTATGTGAGCAACTACACCTTGGTAATTTCAAGAAGTTGAGTACATGAGCATATACATATTGCATCGGGGTGGTTGACCGGTGGGTCATGATGTGGATATATGTTGATGATTGGAAATTGATGTGTGTAAGTATCTTATAAAATCTGAATTTCTGATGAATGGTTGTGATTGCTGAGTTGATGGTTGTACTTACAACATGTTTTCCATATTAATTGGTTGCTGTTTGAAAAGGCATACATGTCATGAAATTTCAAAATGAGCATCCTTATTTATCATCATTGTTATGTGATATGACATGGTTATAATTGTTACTGTTGATATAAATGATGTGTTATTTGTTAATTTCGGTCGGTGGCCCTTTACTATTATTGTTGAAATTGGGCTTTACCCTCATATGCCCCCCAAAACCCATATCACCAGTGGGTCCCCAGACGACGGAAACGTCGCTCGATTTCATTGATCGTCTCCTGCCTACTGCTTGGGTATCTGACCCTATCTCAAGCAGGGCGACGTACACGGGGAGACTGAAGAGGACCTGCAGGACTAACGGGGTGGTGGACTATGTGGAGCACACCTTACGAGAATTGACTTTCCTGTGCTTTCCAAATTGGTATTGGAGGCGCATAGAATTTTTGAGGACGCGGAAGAGCCGACGAGAGGGGTTGAGATGGAGGCCACAGTAGGTGTGGTGACTTCTAATCCGGTGACTGGAGGAGCTGTACATGATACAGAGGTGGAAGGGGAGAATCAAAGACCGACGCTAGTAGCAGATGATGTTCCGGGTCCATCTAGGACATCCGATGACTGCTTTGAGATTCCGGCACCGCCGAAGCGACCCCGATTGTATATTGATCTGAATTCGGAGGAGACTGATCCTTCCTTATGTGCTGATGAAGAGGACGTTACGTCGAGGCGAGCTGCGGAGTCGGACGAGACTTGCATGGGCTGCGGAGGGAATCCTTGCTACTGTAGCTTTAGTGCATGATCAGTTTAGACTTTTTAGATGATATGAATTTTTTTTTGAAATGTATTAATGTTTATTATTAATTCCCAAAGTTAAGTACGTAGTGATATTATGATGAAATTATTTAATTACGTTCATCGATTAAATTACGACGTACTATTTTATGAAATGAATTAATGAAAATTTTATTTTAATTCTTTTTGAATTAATCTGAAAATTCTTTTATTTATTATTTAAAAAAAAAATACACTCGCGCTGTGTTTTAAACTCGGGGTGTTACATCAACCATGAATCTTTAACATAATCACAAAAAGGATAATATTGGCATGCACTAGCTCAAAGTGTTGCAAGTGATGATCATACTCTTCCACACTAGTCGAAAATACAATTTTTTTTCTATAAATCCATTACCTGATCTTGTCAATCCTTATTCACATATTGTTTGCATTTTTGTCCATCAGTTTTTTCAATATAAAAACGACATAGGAAATTGATTGAAGTAGGAAATACAACACCAATAGCATTCATCATGGCAAGATCTCTATCCGTCACAATAACTTTATAAATTAAATTCTCATATACAAACAATTGTCTTACCTTTGCAAATGCCCAGATCAAGATATCTTATCGCTTTTGTTCCAAGCAAGCAAATGCAATAGAAAATGTCAAACCAGTAGATGTTACACCGACAATTTCAAGTAATGGTAACCGATATCTATTTGTTTTGAATGTTCTATCACATATCAAAACAAAATGAAACATGTTCAACAACTTTATACAATCGAGATGCATCCAAAATAAGTCTCTCAGAACATCTAAATCCTCCCGTCTTCTTGTCCAATGCACGTAGTTTTCATTTTGTATTAACTTCAAGAGATGCTGCAATTCTGTGTACGAACCTCTCAAAGATGATCGATAAGTACTCCTTGCTTTATATATTTGAGTTGAAATGGTGAGATTATCTTTATTTCTCTCTTTCAAAGCATTTAAAATGAATCTCGGTGCATGCTTATACTTTGTCATTGAAGGTGCAAACAAGAGAAGGGGTGTTGAATTGTGTTTGCCAAAGTTGAATACTTTTTGCTGATTTGATGACACTTGATATAAATTACTTGGAGAAGAAGCAATCATATTCAGCAGCAGCGGATAATAAAAGCATAATTATTTGGACATATAGATTTATCCTGGTTCACCATTAACTTGGCTACATCCAGTCCCCTCATTTAGAAGACTTTAATCCACTAATTCAAACACTTTGAATTACACAGCACCTGACCCTCCAAGCCAGTATTCCCAAACAGCCTAATAGCCCTAGACTTTTGAGGAACAACAACACCTTGACCCTACAAACCAAGTCTTCTCCTACCAATCTAACAACCCCAGATTGAAGAAGGAACTTACACCACCTTGACCCTACAAGCCAAGTCTTCTCCTACCAATCTGACAATCCCAGATTGAAGAAGGAACTTATACCACTATCGGGTTAGATACAAAGGTTTAGAACTTGAGTAGTTGCTTCTGGAAAGCTGATTATAACAATGATTCTCACACTCTAAGAAAAGAACAATTAGAAAATATTTATCTTTCGCACAAATGTTTCTCTCTTTGAACTCTAAGATGAATTTGGATTTTAAGCTTGAGTTCTTCTACTCTCTTCTGTTTCGATGATTTCTTCTTCAGCATGGAGTATCTATTTATAGTTGAGATTTGGGCTCTTACTTGGCCCATGTTTAATTTCGAATTATATTTTGTTCAGATTTCTTTTGTAAATTCTTCAACTTGATTATGTTCCTTTTTAAATTTGAACCAAATCTTATTCTGATTTAAATTAAACCTTCTTCAAATTTTTATCAGATCTTCTTCATACTCTGATGTTTGCCTCAGATGGTATCCTCTAATGATATGCTCTTATTCCTGCCTCTGAAGGTATCCTCTAATTTTTGCCTCTGATGATATCCTCTGATTTTTACCTCTAATGATATCCTCTGATTTTTGCCTCAAATGATATCCTCTAATTTTTGCCTCAGGTGATATACTCTGGTGGCATCCTATGGTGACATCCTCTGGTGGCATCCTCTAGAGGTACCCTCTGGTGACATCCTCTGGTTGCATCCTCTGGTGGCATCCTCTGGTGGCAACCTCTGGAGGTATCCTCTTGTGACATCCTCTGGTGGCATCCTCTGGTGGCATCTTCTGGGGACATCCTCTGGTGGCATCCTCTGGAGGAATCCTCTGGTGACATCCTCTGGTGGTATACTTCTTCGAAGTCAAATATATTATTCTCATAAAATACTTTTGTTAACATCAAAACTTTAAGTGTAAAACCAACTTGGTTCCAACAATCTCCCCCTTTTTGACGATGACAAAACTTGTATTTTTGATAACCACTTTTCTTTCTATTTCCTTGACTCCCCCAAAGCATAAGCATCAGTTTCTCCCCATTTTATATCTTTCTCATATATCTCTCTCCCCCTAAGTCTAAGCCTCACTTTATTTTCTCTTTATCAAATATGTTCTCCCCCTTTTTACATCAGACAAAAAGGAATGAAAGTGATCTTTCTCCCCCTTTTATTTTGCATACATGTTTACAACACTGTATAAACAATTTTTTTTTGAATAACATGAATATAACATATTACAAGAAAATATAAAAACTAATTTAAAACAAAACTATTTTGAAGTGATTACACTATCAGTTAGAGACGAATGTAAGGTTTAGGTTTTTCTTGATGAAGTCAAACCTATCTTCAGGTAGTGGTTTGGTGAATATGTCAGCCCATTGGTGTTCAGTGTCTGCAAATTGAATGTTGAGTACCCCTTTTTGAACAAAGTCTCTAATGAAGTGATGTTTGATCTCTATGTGTTTTGCTCTAGAATGAAGTATAGGGTTTTTGGTTAGATTGATGGTTAGAAGTGTTGTCACAATAGATGGGAATGTTGGTTTCCAAGATTTTGTAGTCTTCCAGCTGATGTTTCATCTAAATGAGTTGAGAATCGCATCCAGCTGTTGAAATGTACTCAGCCTCTGCTGTTGACATTGCAATTGTGTTTTGTCTCTTACTTGACAAGGATATTAAGTTGTCACCTAAAAAGGTGTAGTTTCCACTTGTGCTCTTTCTCTCAAGTTTATCTCCAACATAGTCAGAGTCACAGTATCCACTAAGTTTGTACTTAGCAGATTTCTTGTAGAACAAGGTAAGGTTGGTAGTGCCTTTTAGGTATATGAGGATTCTCTTAACAGCAGTTAAATGTGATTCCCTAGGGTCAGATTGAAATCTTGCACATACACATAAACTAAACATGCTGTCAGGTCTAGAAGCAGTAAGGTAAAGTAGAGATCCTATCATTCCTCTATAGGTTTTTTGATCAACTTTTTGGCCTGAATCATCCTTTTCAAGTGAGCAAGTAGGGTGCATTGGTGTAGCCATAGGTTTGCAATCACTCATCTTAAACTTCTGGAGAAGCTCTTTGTATATTTCGTTTGATGAATGTATATACCTTTTTGACTTTGCTAAATTTGTATCCCTAAGAAGAACTTAAGGTCTCCCATCATACTCATTTGAAATATATGTTGCATTAATTGAGAGAATTATTGGCAAAGAGTGCCATTAGTAAATCCAAAAATAATGTCATCAACATAAACTTGAATAATAAGAATGTCATCTTCTATTGATTTTCTAAAAAGTGTATTGTCTACTTGTCCTCTTTCAAAGTTATTTTTAAGCAAAAAGTTACTAAGTCTATCATACCATGCCCTAGGTGCTTGTTTTAGAACATACATTGATTTTCTAAGTTTAAAAACATGATTTGGAAATTCAGAACTTTCAAAACTTGGGGGTTGTTTAACATAGACTTCTTCACTTATATAACGATTTAGAAAAGCACTTTTAACATCCATTTGAAATAATGTAATTTTATTATTTGCAGCAAAAGAGAGTAGGATATGAATAGCTTCTAACCTGGCCACTGGAGCAAATGTTTTAGTGTAATCAATGCCTTATTGCTGCCTGTAGCCTTGTGCAACAAGTCTTGCCTTGTTTCTGACCACTTCACCTTTTTCATTTAGCTTGTTTCTAAAAACCCACTTGGTTCTAATAATGTTCTTTTCTGGTCTTGGTACTAGAACCCAAACATCATTCCTCTCAAATTCATTTAAATCTTCTTTCATTGCAAGAATCCATCCATTATCTGCCAATGCTTCATCAATAGAGGTAGGCTCAATTGATGAGAGTAAGCCAAACAAACTGGTGTCTTTAAGTGATGATCTAGTCCTTAAAGGATCACTTGCACTTCCAATTATTAGAGTTTCAGGATGAGATGATTTGTACTTACATCCCCATATTTCTTCTGACTTATCTTCAGATTCATCCTTTGAAGATTTGTCATATTCTTCTGATTTTCTTGTATCCTCTACTTTTTCAAGTTCTTCTGGTTTTTCTGCATCAGCTTCCTTTGGTTCTGGTAAACCTGCACTATCATCATCTTGCTTTGACTTTTCAAGGTCAAGCTGTATGTCATCAAATTTAACATGTATGGATTCTTCAACAATATTAGTTTCCCTATTAAACACTCTATAAGCCTTGGATCTTTCAAATTAACCAATGAAGGTACACTATTGAGATCGAGAATCAAATTTTCCAAGGTTATCTTTGGTGTTCAACATATAACAAGTACAACCAAATTGTTTGAAATAGGAGATGTTAGGCTTTTTACCTTTCCAAAATTCATATGGTGTTTTATTCAATATGGATCTGATATAGACTCTATTTTGAATGTAACATGCAGTATTAATTGCTTTAGCCCAAATGTGTTTTGCAACATTCATATCATTTAACATGGTTCGGGCCATTTCTTGGAGTGATCTATTCTTTCTTTCTACAACTCCATTTTCTTAGGGTGTTCTAGGAGAAGAAAAGTTGTGAGAGATTCCATTCTCATCACAAAAACTTTCAAAGAACTTGTTCTCAAATTCTCCTCCATGATCACTTCTAATTGTTATAATCTTAAGACCCTTTTCATTCATAATTTGTTTGCAAAATGTGATAAACACTTTGTGGGATTTATCTTTACTTCTTAAAAATTTTACCCATGTCCACCTAGTGTAATCATATACTATAACAAAGCCATATTTCTTTCTACTTAGAGAGGTTGTTTTCACTGGCCTAAATAGATCTATATGTAAGAGCTCAAGGGGCTTTGAGGTAGAGACTGAGTTTTTAGGGTTAAAGGAGATTTTTGTTTGTTTTCCCTTTTAACAAGCTTCACACATAATTTTAGTTTGGTAACTAAGCTTAGGTAGACCTCTCACCAGTTGAAGTTTATTCAATTTTGAAACTAATCTATGGTTTGCATGACCTAATCTTTTAGTTTCTTTCCATTTACTGACATAAGACACTTAACCTTTTGTTTCTCTAGAATAAACATATTTATCTTATAAATGTTGTTTTGCCTCTGACCTGTAAAGAGTACAGATCCATCCTTCTTACTAATTGCCTTGCATGTTTTTTGATTGAATATAATATCATAATTATTATCAATTAACTGACTAATACTTAATAAGTTATGCTTAAGACCTTTAACAAACAAGACATCTCTAATAGAAGCGGAAGTACCATTACCAACTATGCCTTGACCAATGATCTGGCCTTTTTGCTTTCCTCCAAAAGTCAATGTGCCTCATTTGTTCAAGGTTAGTTCTTGTAACATAGACTTTTCTCCTGTCATATGTCACGAGCATCCATTGTCCAGGTACCATGATTGGTGTTGTAACTTGAATGCTGAGGACATCTCTTTTTCTTCATCTACCGATTCACTTCCAGAGTCAGAATCTGTGTTGGATTCAGAGGCAGAGTTGGTGTGAGCCATCATAACCAAATCTACTTCTTCATCATCAGAGGATTCATCAGAATCATCCCATGTAGCCATCAGATCGAGTGAATTCATAAAATACCTCTTTTTCTTCATCTACTGATTCACTTCTTGAGTCAGAATCTGTGTTGGATCAAGAGCCAGAGTTGGTGTGAGCCATCATAGGCTAATCTGCTTGTTCATCATAGGAAGATTCATCAGAATCATCCCATGTAGCCATCAGATTCTTCTTCTTGGGTCTGGAATCTTTCTTCTGGTGTTTCTATTTCTCCATGTTTGTACATTCTGACTTGATATGTCCAGGTTTATTGCATCCATAGCAGATGATACTTTTCTTGTCATATTCATCCTTTCCTTTGTTGGAATGCTTGGAATACCTTTGGGGAAATTTCTTCTTTCTGTTGTGCCATATCTTTAGAACCTTTCTGGTTATGAAAGCAATCTCCTCTTCCTCTGGGTTCAGATTTAGATCATCTGAATCACTATTTTCTGATTCTGATGTTGCTTTTAGAACCTTCTTCTTCTTGGATTTCAAGGCTGGAGTTTTGTTCTTCTTTTTGGGATTATCTTCTTCAAGCTCAATTTCATGTGATCTGAGGGAGCTGATTAATTCTTCCTGCTTTAAAGTATTCAGATCATTTGCTTCCTGAATGGAAGTGATCTTTGGTCTCCACTTGGTTAGCTGGCTCCTAAGGATTTTCTTTACATGATCAGCAGTAGTATAACTCTTCTCAAGTACCTTTAATCCTAAGACCAGAGTCTCGAATCTGGAAAAAATTGTTTCAATGTTTGCATCTTCTTTCATCTTGAACAACTCATAATTTTTGACTAGGAGGTTGGACTTTGCTTCTTGAACTTGCTTGCTTCCTTCATAGGTCAAAGTCAGACTCATAAATACTCTTTGTTGTCTTTTTTTTCGGTGCACTTGCCAAATTCCTTGAAGGTGATTGCATTTCTAATGAATGTTCTGGATTTATGATGCATCTTGTACATCTTCTTCTGATCAGCATTCATATCCTTTCTTGGAATTTCAATACCATCAATATCCTCTAGAGCAATATAACCATCTTCCACCAAGTCCCAAAGTTCAGGATCTTGTGAAATATAGAAACTTCTCAGCCTGTCTTTCCAATACTCAAAACATTCTCCATAAAATAGAGGTCGTTTGTTGAAGTTTCATCCGACAGCTTCTTCACTAAATCCAGACATATTGAATCCTTGGATCTTTTCTCAAACACTGTAAAGTGCTCAGCCTTGAGACCGAGCTTTGATGCCAATTGAAGGTGCAAACACGAGAATGGGGGTTGAATTGTGTTTGGAAAAGTTGAATAATTTTTGCTGATTTGATGAAAGATGATATAAATTACTTGGAGAAGAAGCAAGCATATTCAGCAGCAGCGGATAATAAAAGCATAAGTATTTGGACATATAGATTTATCCTAGTTCACCATTAAATTGGCTACATCGAGTCCCCTCATTCAGAAGGCTTTAATCCACTAATTCAAACACTTTGAATTACACAGCACCTAACCCTCCAAGTCAGTCTTCCCAAACAGCCTGACAGCCCTAGACTTTTGAGGAACAACAACACCTTGACCCTACAAGCCAAGTATTCTCCTACCAATCTAACAACCCCAGATTGAAGAAGGAACTTACACCACCTTGACCCTACAAGCCAAGTCTTCTCCTACCAATCTGACAATCCTATATTGAAGAAGGAACATACACCACTATCGGGTTGGATACAAAGGTTTGGAACTTGAGTAGTTGCTTCTAGAAAGCTGATTATAACATTGACTCTCACACTCTAAGAAAAGAACACTTAGAAAATATTTCTCTTTTGCACAAGTGTTTCTCTCTTTGAACTCTAAGATGAATTTGGATTTTAAGCTTGAGTTCTTCTACTCGCTTCTGTTTTTCGATGATTTCTTCTTAAGCATGGAGTATGTATTTATAGTTGACATTCAGGCTTCTACTTGGTCTAAGTTTAATTTAGAATTATATTTTGTTTAGATTTCTTTGGTAAATTCTTCAACTTGATTATGTTCTTTTTTAAATTTGAACCAAATCGTCTTATGATTTAAATTAAATCTTCTTCAAATATTGATTAGATCTTCTTCAAATTTCAATCAAGTCTTCTTCGAATTTGAATCAAATCTTCTACGAATCTTGACCATGTCTTCTTTAATACTCTGATGTTTGCCTCGGATGGTATCCTGTGATGATGTGCTCTAATTCCTGCCTCTAAAGGTATCCTCTGATTTTTGCCTCTGATGATATCCTCTGATTTTTGCCTCTGATGATATCCTCTAATTTTTGCCTCTGATGATATCCTCTGATTTTTGCCTCTTGTGGGATCCTATGGGATCCTCTGCTGATATCCTCTGGATGTATCCTCTGGTTGCATCCTCTAGTCACATCCTCTGGTGGCATCCTCTGGTGACATCCTCTAGTGGCATCCTCTGGTGACATCCTCTGATGATATCCTCTGGTGACATCCTCTTGTGGCATCCTCTGGAGGTATCCTCTGGTGAATCCTCTGGTGGCATCCTCTGGTGACATCCTCTAGTGACATCCTCTAGTGCTATCCTCTGGTGGCATCCTCTAGTGACATCCTCTGGTGGCATCCTCTAGAGACATCCATTGGTGGCATCCTCTGGTGGCCTCCTTTGGAGGTATCGTTTGGTGACATCCTCTGGTGGTATACTTCTTCGAAGTCAAATATATTATTCGCAAAAAATACTTTTGTTAACATGAAAACTTTAAGTGTAAAACCAACTTGGTTCCAATAGTCATGTCATTGACAAATTTTCTTTCCTCTTCATTTAAACCCCATGAATGGCCGTCTAAAGTATCCACTAAATCGTGATTGTGTGTTCCACATCAAACACTAATTTTTCATCCTTCACCGATACTCAACGGTATATATCTGAGTTTGAATCGACAGTTTTCCTTGTGAGAACAAGTTACTGTTGATTTTGATTTATATCTTCCACCTCTTTCGCATCCCAAAATTAATTTGTCTTTTCTTCCTCTCTTTTTAGTAGCTTTATTAGATCGAATGTTAACAATCATTATTCCATTTTTCCTTCCAATAGTTCTTGCTCATTCGAATACAGCTTCTCGAGAGGAAAATATCTACAAAATATGTTTCAAATAAAACATTAATATATGTCTATACATTAAAAATAAAAACTTATAATTTCAATTATTATTAATATTACCTAATCAATGGTGAATTTATCTGTAGAATCTATAGTCCATATTGCAAGAACCTCAACTCTACTCATACCTGATTTAAAAAATATATTAAATTTAATTAATACTAGTGTTATAAATACAATATTTAAAATAAAAAATTTAATTATTTTTCAAAAATTATATTACATTTCGAAATTTTAAGCAAAACTGAAAATTTCGAAAGTTTCGAAATATAATCTTTATTTCGAAACTTTCATTTCTAAAACCTTCAATGATTTGATTGTTTCAAAACTTTCAAACTTTCAAAAGTTTCGAAAAATCTAAAAAATTTATTTCAGAAGTTTCAGATTGCTCGAAACTTTCATAAATTTGGAAAATTTGTATTTCGAATTGTTAGAAAGTTTCGAAAATCTAAAAAATTTCTATTTCAAAAGTATGAAACATTCAATATCACTTACTTTTTTTATTTTGAAAATTTGGAATGATTCTAAAGTTATGGTGAATTATCTAAATGTTCGAAAGAAGGGGTGAAAAAATGAATAGTAAAAAAATTTGAGAAAATTTTTATTGAATATATTCACGAAGAAGCAGACTAGTTTTTTCATTTTTTTAACTCGTCAACGAACCAAAATTGAAATTTTAAATGTTGCACAACAAAAGCAGAATCACATTTCACCCACAATTCAAGTCAATTTTTTTTTTAGGAAAGTTTAAGTCACATGAGCAACTTCAAAAATAGAATATTTGAAATTTATTTAGGACAATTTATAATTTAAAAAATATTATTAATTTCTTAATTTTTGACATTAATAACTTGACAAAACTCTATAATTTCACAGCAAAATAGACTAAAAGAATTCACTAAAATTAACACTCATAGAGGACTTCGTTATTTATGGTAAATGGATGGTAGCAAAAAATCCGGTCCGCAAAAGTAAGTTTGGTGCACAAACTAAGAGAACTAATCATACGGCTAGCAAAATAAATCAAACAAAAATGTTAAATGTTACAATGAAATACACTAACAAAAGATAAAATCTATATGTGTCATTTTTTAATTGGTTTGACTATGTGAATCCACCATATTTATGTAGAGTTAATTTTTCTAACTAAAATTTTTAGAATTTGTTGGTGAAAAACCTATTATTTAGATAGCATTGTTGTAAAACAAAATATAAAAATCGTTGCTAATTTGGTGGATGAGGCACCATTTTGCTCTCTAGGCTCTAGTGAGCTAAACGACAACAACATGCAGAGGGTCCCAAACACTCATCAATTGGCATATAAAATAATAATATTAATAATAATAAGAGAACAAATGGTGCACTGATAGTGCAGATTTTTTACTTGAATATCTCTCCTTGTTTTTTAACACCAAAATGCTCCACTTTCAAAATAATATACGTGATTGTCTTACTTTTTAGAGTCAGTGGGAGATCGCTTCCCCAGGGAGCGACCTGCTGAAGAAATTTTTTTTTTTCTAGTGAGAGGTCGCTTCCCTAGGGAGCGACCTGCTGAAGGAGGTTTATTTTTTGTTGCACATTTTACAAATTTTGAATATACCGAATATACCCTTCTGTATTTCCCAAACTATTTTATCTCTATCATCTTCATTCAACAAGTAAGTACAATATTGTTGTTGTTGTTTTTTGTACACTGATGTTGTTGTTGGATTTTAAAAGTTGCAAACCCTTCACTATGATTTCTGCCTCTAATTTATGCGTGTGATTTTTGCCTCTGATGGTATCCTCTGATGATATCATCTGCCTCTGATGATATCCTCTGATTTCTGCCTTTGATGGTATCCTCTGATGATATGTTCTGATGGTATCCTCTGATTTCTGCGTGTGATTTCTACCTCTGATTATATCCTCTAATTTCTGCCTCCAATGATATCCTCTGATTTCTGCGTGTGATTTCTACGTCTGATTTCTGCCTCAGATTTCTGCGTGTGATTTCTTCCTCTGATTTCTGCCTCTGATGATATATTCTAATGGCATCCTCTGATTTATGCCTCAGATGATATATTCTGATGATATCCTCTAATTTCTACCTCTGATGATATATTTTGATGGTATCCTTTGATACTAATGGTATCCTCTCATGATATGTTCTTATGGTATCCTCTGATTCTGATGGTATCCTCTGATGATATCTTCTGATGGTATCCTCTGATGATATGATCTAATTCAGAAGATATCTTCTGATGGTATCCTCTGATTTCTGCCTATGATGATATCCTCTCATGGTATCCTCTGATTCTGACGCTATCTGATGATATCTTTTGATTGAACCTCTGTTTTCTGCTTGTGATTTCTACCTCTGATGGTATCCGCTGATTTCTGCATGATTTTTTACTCTGATGGTATCCTTTGATTCTGATGGTATCCTTTGATTCTGATGGTATCCTCTGATGATATCTGTAACACCCCAATTTTATTTTATTTTTAAATAAATAAAAGAAATTTTCAAAATTAATTCAAAGGAATTAAAAGAAATTAAAATTTAACCATTTAAATAAATTGAAATTAAACCATTTCAAAATAATATGGCATCGTAATCCAAAAGGACAAAAGTAGTTAAATAATTACATCAAAACTGTATCCTGGATTCACAAAACATTATCAGAGTGCGGAAAAAATGTATAATTAATCCAAAATAAAAAAGTACAGCCATTAACACTAGGCCATATACAAAAAGTCTAGTCTGATCTGATCATGCACTAAAACTACAGTAGCACGGTTTCCACCGCATCCTCTACAAGTCTCGTCTTCACTCAAGTTGTCCGTCCCTCTGCGCTGTCCACAAATACTCCGTACGTGAAGAATAAGGAAAACTAACAGCGTCTCCGTCGTTAGTGTATCCGTCAGTGGCACGGGTTTGGGTATCATCTGAGGGCAAAGCCCAATTTCCACAATATTGTAAAGGGTCACCAACCGAAATTAACAATTACCACATAACAGTTATGTCAAAGATAACAATTATGGCATATTTCAATGCTATAACAACAATGATAAATGAGTATGCTCACTTACTAAAATGGATGACATCTTCATCTTTGCAAAACAGCCAGTTTACATACAAATTAGATTGCAAGTGCAAATACAATTAACAATCACAACAACTCACTTGGCACATAGAATTCATAAGATACTTGCACACATCGATTTCCACTCATCAACTCATATCAAATCATGACTCACAGTTCAACTATCCCAATGCAATATGTATATGCCAATGTATACAACTCTTGGAATTACCAAGGTGTAGTTTCTCACGGACCAACACGATTTCCATATGGAATGGACCGTCTAATACACGCGGCACCATTCTGTAGCCCGGATAGAATGGACCGTCTAATACACGCGGAACCACTCTGAACCCGGATAGAATAGACCGTCTAATACACGCGGAACTACTCTATAACCCATCACGGTCACTACATTTACGTGTATTAGCCTCTCACAGACCAAATACACAGAAGTTAAATCCTCGCACGGATAGAATGGACCGTCTAATACACGCGGAACCACTCCGCAGTCCGGATAGAATAGACCGTCTAATACATGCGGAACTACTCTGAAACCCGGATAGAATAGACCGTCTAATACACGCGGAACTACTCTATAACCCATCACGGTTACTACTTAACTTCGCGGCCCATCACGATCACCGCATCAACTTTGTGGCCCATCGCGGTCACCACCTGACTATGCAATGCATGAACATGCTATGTTTTCTCTTCACTGAAAACAGAATGCAATGCAATCTGAAACCTAGAACGTCCTCGACACAACATTAATGATTTCTTTAACAACAACAACAAGGCAGTAACATCAATAACAGCAACTAGAAGCAGCACATCAACAACAACTCACAAACATGCATCATCTCAATAACATGCATTTTAATCATTCACAAACCACATGCAAGGCAGATTTCCGGATCAACACAACACCCAAACATCATCAATACATCAACCACGACGTAACCAAATAAAACAACAACAAAACCGACAACACAAGCAGTTTGCTCATACATAACAACATGCAGGGCAGTTTCGTTTTCCAAACAGAACATCATATATATTCATCCATCAACATGCATTTACAGCCCTAAATGCAATCTAAAAAGTTGGAAGGAGCCCCTTACCTTAGTTACGTTTTCTCTCTCGTTTACGTTACCGCGATAAAAGTCGGCGACACTCCCGCTCTCGTCGTCGCTTCCAAAGTTGGTTCTCTAACACCGTAATGATGAGAGGAACAACTTTCCTTCTTGACACTTTCTGTTTCGACGCTTGGATTTCCAAGTAATTTGAGTTTTGGGAATGCTCTTTTTCACCAACAGAATGAGAAGAAGAAGGAAGAAGGGAAAACTGGCGCGAGCAGAGAAACATGGTTCTGTTTCTCAATTCTGATTTTTTTTTCCTCTCACACATAACACATATATATACATACCCCACAAACTATGTATATTATATTATTAAACTCGACCCTCAAGCAACTAAACACTCCCGTCGCAGCTCTGTTGGCAGATAAAATCTTGATCAACGGCCCTATATTTAATTACTCGTAATTAAATTTAATTATCCTTCGTCCAATAATTTTAATCAATCTTAAAAATATTATATATACATATACCAATATACATATCTCAAATATTTTATAAATATTCCAAAATACACTTGATATTAAATCCATAATTTAATTTAAATTTAAGGGTCTTACATTACTACCCCCCTTAAATTAGTTTCGTCCTCGAAACTGCGCATCGATAAACAATTCAGGATGTTGTTCCCTCATCTTACTCTCTAGTTCCCAAGTTGCATCTCTAGTAGTCGGATTCCAAATCACCTTGACTAGTGGGACTTTCTTATTCCTCAACTGTTTAATCTTCCTGTCCTCAATTCTTACAGGTAATACTTCAAATGATAGGTTATCCTTCTGTTGAATTGTGTCTGGTTCGATCACATGTGACAGATCCAAAATATATTTCCTTAACTACGATACGTGAAATACGTCGTGGATATTGGACAGTATGGGAGAAAATGCAATCTGATAAGCCACAGGTCCAATTCGTGCAGTAATCTGGTATGGTCCAATAAATTTCGGAGTCAATTTCCTTGATTTAATAGCTCTGCCAACTCCAGTTGTAGGCGTGACCCTTAGAAATACATGATCACCCTGCTCGAATTCCAAAGGTCTGAGACACTTGTCCGCATAACTCTTCTGACGATCCTGGGAAATCTTCATTTTCTCTTGTATCCTCTTGACTTTCTCTGTAGTCTGTTCCACCATCTCAAGTCCTACAATCATACTTTCTCCTTCCTTATACCAGCATAAAGGCGTCTGACACTTGCGTCCATACAAAGCCTCATAGGGTGCCATTCCAATACTTGCGTGAAAACTATTGTTGTAGGTAAACTCAATCAATGGCAATACATCATCCCAAATCCCTCTATCATCCAACACACATGCTCTCAATAAATCTTCCAAGGTCTAATTCGTTCTCTTGGTTTGCCCGTCTGTTTGCGGATGATAAGTTGAACTTAATTTCAGTTTCGTTCCCAACGCTTCATGCAGCGCTCCCCAAAAGTGAGACGTGAACTTCGGATCACGGTCCGATACGATACTCAATGGTTCTCCGTGTAATCTCACTATCTCAGCAATGTAGATCTCCGTAAGCTTATCCACATTATAGGTGGTCTTTACTGGTAAGAAATGTGCGGATTTTGTTAATCGATCCACTATTACCCAAATCGAATCATTCTTTCTCCTTGTCTTGGGCAATCCGGTTATAAAATCCATGGAAATGCTATCCCACCTCCATTCAGGTATATCCAAAGGTTGCAACATTCCAGGAGGTCATTGATGTTCCATTTTCTCTTTCTGACAAGTTAAACAAGTCGATACATATTTCGCTACATGCCTATTCATTCCTGGCCACCAAAACATTTGTCTTAAGTCCTGATACATCTTTATCGCTCCAGGATGAATACTCAATTTGCTTTTATGAGCCTCCCATTACATCTCAAAATATTTTCTGGTCCAATCCTGAACTCAGTTGTCTTTCCTTGCACTATTAGATTCCTCTTTTCTTGGATTAATGCATCATCTTGCAAGTTCGCAATCTCCTCAAGTAGTCCACTCGATATTTTTATCATTCCACACTTTAAAATTCCTGGTGCAAACTCTACGTCCAAGTATAGATCTCTAAATGCTTCCCACAACTCTTGTTGTCTGGCCATTATCATTGAAGATACCGACACACTTCCTCTACTTAATGCATCAGCCACCACATTAGCTTTCCCATGATGGTACTGCAATGAAAAATCGAAATCCTTGATAGTCTCCATCCATCTCCTTTGGCGCATGTTCAATTCTTTCTGATCAAACAAATATTTCAGACTTTTATGGTTACTGAATACTATGAACGTGCATCCATATAAGTAGTGCCTCCATATCTTTAATGCAAAAACTACCGTAGCAAGCTCTAAATCATGAGTAGGATAGTTTTGTTCGTGACTTTTCAACTGCCTTGAGGCGTAGGCTACACCTTTCTTGTGTTGCATGAAAACACATCCCAAACCTTGGTGAGATGCATCACAGTAAACCTCATATGGTTCCTCTGGTTGTGGCAAGACCAATACTGGTGAGGTTGTCAACTTTTCCTTAAGCAACTGAAAACTTTCCTCACACTTCTCTGTCCATGCAAACGGCTGATTCTTTCTAGTGAGTTGTGTCAAGGGAGCCAAAATCTTAGCAAATCCTTCAATAAATCTCCTATAGTATCATGCCAGTCCGAAAAAAATTCGTATGTCTGTGATAGTTTGAGGATGTTTCCAAGCAAGGTTTGTCTCATTCTTTGTCAGATCCACATCGATTCCTTCTTTGGTTATCACATGTCCTAAGAAGTTCACTTTTTCTAGCAAAAATTTGCACTTCGACAGATTGACATACAATTGCTTCTCACGTAAAACTTCAAGAACTTGGCGCAAATGCTCCCCATGTTCCTCTTCACTTCTTGAATAAATCAATATATCATCGATGATCACCACAACGAATTTATCCAGAAACGGGCTAAAGATTCTATTAATATAATCCATAAAAATCGCTGGTGCATTCGTAACTCCAAATAGCATAACAAGATATTCATAATGTCTGCTACCGGTTCCGAAAGTAGTCATTTGAATATCTTCTTCTCTTACCCGAATCTGATGGTATCCTGACTTCAAATCGATCTTTGAAAACACCGCGGCTCCTCTCAATTGGTTCATCAAATCATCGATGCGTGGTAAAGGATAACGATTCTTAATAGTTACCTTGTTAAGTTGCCTATAATCCACACATAAGCGCGAACTTCCATCCTTTTTCTTAACAAACAACACCGGAGCTCCCCAAGGCGACACACTTTGTAAGACTCAATACCAATTATCTAGAATTTGGCATCTCAATCCATACATCTTAATATACTATAGGCAAGTAAATATAAAGAATAATCCGAATCAATTTTAAACAATTTGACTACCAATCAATTATGGTTTACAATTGTTGAAACACATTCAAAAGGTACAATAGTCCAACTAAATTCTCAAATTAAACCCTTATATAAGCTTTTAATGCAACAAATGTCATAATACATTATAACTAAACAATTTAATTTGGAGTTTTCCTATCTGGTATTAAGCTGCTGCATGTGAACTACCTTCAGCTGCTAAATTTTTAACATAAAAGGGGTGAGAATAAATCTCAGTGAGCTCAAAAAAAACTAAAAGAGGGGAAGTTTGATATTATTATTTTAATAGTTAAATAAAAATACAGAAAACATGAAATTATGATACAATACATCTCAAGCTGAAGTTCTCGACTTCACTTTCTTTTTAAAAACTGAACCAAAATCATTCTTTTAGAATGATTCTGGAAACTGCATATGACCTATGAAATCCTTTCCTTGTAAACAAAGAAAGGTTGCCCAATTATCTCGACGTGGGTCACCAAGATAATTGAGACCTGAGCGGTAAGGGTGGTTTGGCCAAACCCCAATCAGCGTCCTGATTGTTCTCCTTTACCTGTTGAACCATGCCTGGAAAAACTTAATTCCCACCGTGAATAAGGCCATTCAAGATCTGATTAATGAGAGTGTACTAAACTTGAGATGTTTTGTATGAAATAATTTTATTACGTCATGTATGCAATGCATCCTTCATCCACAACAATTTTAAATAACTTAGCAATATACTAAATCCATAATAATTTAATCCTAAGTTCCTAATTCGAAACTAGAATCAGAAGCAAAAAGTAAAAACAATATCAAAGTCTCGAAATTTATAACAACTTCAGAGTTATGAAAAGTCATTTATATGCAGTTTTAAAACACCTACATGCGAAAATTCTATTTCCTCACACTCAACTTCTCCTAATCTGTAATAGCCCAAACAGTTGCTTTAACAAATTCAAAACTCACAGTTTCGCATACGCATCAGAGGTAGTAGCAGTAACGAGCAGTAATTGTGCTCGACAAGCATATTGATTTTAAATTAAGCTACATGCATGTTCTAAATTAACATAAATAAACTCAAATTTTCAATGAAATTCCTATATGCTAAATTTCTTTTTTTTTCTTTTCTTTTCACTATTATAGTTCTTATCTTTCATTCCCTTTTTTTTTTCAAACATTTCTAGAATTTGTAATAAAATTTAATTCCCAATCTCACATGAAAAAAAAGGGTAAAGAACTCACCTAATTGTACTATGAAGAAGAAGCTTGTTTCCCAACTCATTATTGAACTCCTCTAATTTCATATTCCCTGCTTCAGCTTGAATCCCTCTTTGCTGGTCTTGTTTTACTTGTTCCACTGATTTGAGCTGATTCATAGTGATAAAGAAACAGACTTCCTTCCGCATGCAATACGCTTTAAGAGCTATAAGAGATCAAAGTCGATTAATAGCAGAAGCACGGTTCTTATGCTGAGTTCGATCCTCCGAATCCTGAGCGACGATACAAGTGGGTAAATGTTTAAGTCAAACAGAAGATTCACGTTTGTTACGATCCTGACCACCAGGACCAGAGGATTGAACGTATCCATTTCGCACTGTCGAAATAATTTATCATCTGTTAATTCTAGGTAACCGCCGTAGCCGGAGGAGATGGCGGTGGTTATTGAGTGAAGTGAGAATGGGTGAGTTTTGAGGGCGAAGAGGAATGAAGGGGAATGTTGTTGTGAGTGGAGAAATGGAAGATGATGAAGGAAGGAAGAATGAGTTTTTGTTGTTGTGATTTGTCTGAGAGTGGTGAGAATGAAGGTTGGTTTGAAGAGGATTTTGTGTGCCATATTCTTTGCTCCTTCTTCTTCTCAAAAATTTTGGGTTTTTTTTCCCCAAATTGTCCCTTGGTCTTTCTTCCTTATTACTCTTTGTGTCCCTCTTTATCAATTTAATTTAAATATAAAAAAAAAACTTATTTCTAAAATTTATAATATTATTTGTATCACATGTATTTTATTAAGTTTTAATTAATTGGGTTATCACACACTTGGTCTGATAAATCCTTTCTCCAACAAACCTTCTATTTGACCCTTAAGCTCGCTTAATTCCAATGGCGACATTCGATGCGGCGCAATTGAAATAGGTCCAGTTCCTGGGTGTAGATCAATGAAGAACTCCACCTCTCTTACCGGGGGTAATCTTGGAATTTCTATTGGAAATACGTCCAGATACTCTTTGACTAACACCACATCTTCTATGCTCACATCCATCTTGGTCTCCACGTTAGCCAATGATAAAAATTCATGAGTTCCTTCTCTCAGTGACACTCCGAGCTTGTTAGCAGCCAAATACCAAACGACTCCAAGTTCGAGAAAAAGAACTAATTTGCGAGCACAATCCAAGACTACATAATTATACGACATCCAATCCATGCCGAGAATGATCTCGAGTGATTGTAGAGGTAAACAGATTAAATTAACCAAGAAATCTCTATTCTGAATAGTTACAGGACAGTGTAAACATGCAGAATTTACAGTCAAAGTCTTAGCAAGGGTGGAAACAACCAAATCAAAAGGTAAGGAAGACATAGATAGCTTCAACCGATTCACCTAGTCCATAGCAATGAAGGAATGGGTTGCCCCTGAATCAAAAAGTGCAGTTAGTGTGTTACCTGCAATCTCGCAATCTCGCTGGATTAAATTATGAGCTTGACTCCCAGCTTCAGCACCCATGTGATAGACGTGTCCCCTAGCAATAGGACGAGTAGCCCTAGTTGCGTTCACTATTGGTTCCACCTTTGGAACCTTGCAATCCCTTGCAAAATGTTCTGGCTTCTGGCAATTATAACATGTAGGATCCTTTGTGGTGCAAGCAGTAGCATAGTGTCCTTCTTTCCCACATCGGAAACATCGAACCCCTTGTGCCAATTGTCGTCCAAAATTCTGGTTGCTTGGGTGATTCTGACCTCTGTTGTTGTTCTGTGGTCAGTTATATGGCTTAACCATCTGCTTCCCTTTACTGTTCTGATAGTTCATCCGGCTGGGCCCTCCTAAATTAAAGTTCCCTCCTCGGTTGGCCCTCTTATTCTTCATGTCCTAAACCTCTCTACACTTCTCCACTAAGACTTGGAAACGTTGAATCCCAATGGTAAGACCGAGTCTTGAATCTCATACTTCAGTCCATTTTGGAAACGATGGCACATAAACTGTTCATCAACTTCTTCCTGGAAAAATCTGAAATGCCTTGACAAGGATTCAAACTTAGCTGCATATTCACCCACCGTCATGTTTCCTTGGTGCAATTTCAGAAAATCATCACCAACCTTAGTCCTAGTTCTCATCGGGAAGTATTTGTCCAAAAACTTCTTTTTAAATGACTCCCAATTCACCTCCTCATGAGCCGATCCCATCAGAAGCCTTGTACTTCTCCACCAATATTTTGCATCCCCTAACAGCAGATATGTAGCATAGTTGACCTTTACCATTGCTTGGCAATTTATCATTCCGAAAATTTTCTCCATTTCCTGAATCCATTCGTCCGCTCTTTCTTGACCCTCATCACCTTTGACTTTGGAGGATTATGACGACGAAAATCCTCTAGTCCTCTTGATTCAGCAGCACGAGTCTCTCTTTCTCTTTTCTCTAGATCTCGTTGAGTCTTTGCAGCCATTTGTGCAGCAACAAACGCAGCCAGGTTATTCATCGCTTCAGCCATTCGATCATCCCAGCTGATGTTGGCTTTTGCAGTGTCGTCTCTTGTTGGAGGCATTGTTCCCTACAAAACCATCATCAAGTAGAAATCTCACACTACTTAGAATAATACCAAAAATATAGCTTAACAACATCATCACTTCAGCACACCACAACTATACAAGACTTGACACTCTAACTACTTGCTCCTATGCATGATCAGATAACGACTCGCAACCAACAATCTAACCAAAGCTCTACCCAAAAGCTTAACCAAAACATTAACCAAATGCTCTGATACCACAAATTGTAACACCCCAATTTTTTTTTTAAAATAAATAAAAGAAATTTTCAAAATTAATTCAAAGGAATTAAAAGAAATTAAAATTTAACCATTTAAATAAATTGAAATTAAACCATTTCAAAATAATATGGCGTCGTAATCCAAAACGAAAAAAGTAGTTAAATAATTACATCAAAACTGTATCTTGGATCCACAAAACATTATCAGAGTGCGGAAAAAATGTACAATTATCCCAAAATAAATAAGTACAACCATTAACACTAGGCCCTATACAAAAAGTCTAGTCTGATCTGATCATGCACTAAAACTAAAGTAGCACGGTTTCCACCGCATCCTCTTCAAGTCTCGTCTTCACTCCAGTTGTTCGTCTGTCTGCGCTGTCCACAAATACTCCGTACGTGAAAATCAAGGAAAACTAACAACGTCTCCGTCGTTAGTGTATCCGTCGGTGGCACGGGTTTGGGTATCATCTGAGGGCAAAGTTCAATTTCCAAAATATTGTAAAGGGTCACCAACCGAAATTAACAATTACCACATAACAGTTATGTCAAAGATAACAATTATGGCATATTTCAATGCTATAACAACAATGATAAATGAGTATGCTCACTTACTAAAATGGATGACATGTTCATCTTTGCAAAACAGCCAGTTTACATATAAATCAGATTGCAAGTGCAAATACAATTAACAATCACAACAACTCACTTGGCACATAGAATTCATAAGATACTTGCACACATCGATTTCCACTCATCAACTCATATCAAATCACGACTCACAGGTCAACTATCCCAATGCAATATGTATATGCCAATGTATACAACTCTTGGAATTACCAAGGTGCATTCTGTCACCGACCACCACGATTTCCAGATCGAATGGACCGTCTAATACACGCGGAACCATTCTGTAGCCCGAATAGAATGGACTGTCTAATACACGCGGAACTACTCTATAACCCATCACAGTCACTACATTTACGTGTATTAGCCTTTCACAGACCAAATACACAGAAGTTAAATCCTCGCACGGATAGAATGGACCGTCTAATACACGCGGAACCACTCCGCAGTCCGGATAGAATAGACCGTCTAATACACGCGGAACTACTCTGAAACCCGGATAGAATAGGCCGTCTAATACACACGGAACTACTCTATAACCCATCACGGGTACTACTTAATTTCACGGCCCACCACGGTCACCTCATCAACTCTGTGGCCCATCGCGGTCACCACCTGACTATGAAATGCATGAACATGCAATGTATTCTCTTCACTGAAAATAGAATGCAATGCAATCTAAAACCCAGAATGTCCTCAACACAACATTAATGATTTCTTTCACAACAACAGCAAGGCAGTAACATCAATAACAGCAACTAGAAGCAGCACAACAACAACAACTCACAAACATGCATCATCTCAATAACATGCATTTTAATCATTCACAAACCACATGCAAGGCAGATTTCCGGATCAATACAACACCCAAACATCATCAATACATCAACCACGGTAGTAACCAAACAAAACAGCAACAAAACCGACAACACAAGGAGTTTGCTCATACATAAAAACATGCAGGGCAGTTTCGTTGTCAAAACAGAACATCATATATATTCATCCATCAACATGAATTGACATCCCTAAATGCAATCTATAAATTTGGAAGGATCCCCTTAGCTTAGTTACATTTTCTCGCTCGTTTACGTTACCGCGACAAAAGTCGGCGACATTCCCGCTCGCGTCGTCGCTACCAAAGTTGGTTCTCTAACACCGTAACGATGAGAGGAACAACTTTCCTTCTTGACACTTTTTGTTTCGACGCTTGGGTTTCCAAGTAATTTGAGTTTTGAGAATGCTCTTTTTCACCAACAGAATGAGAAGAAGAAAGAAGATGGGAAAACTGGCGCGGGCAGAGAAACCTGGTTCTGTTTCTCAATTCTGATTTTTTTTCCTCTCACACATAACACATATATATACATACCCCACCAACTATTTATATTATATTATTAAACTCGACGCTCAAGCAACTAAACACTCCCGTCGCAGCTCTGTTGGCAGATAAAATCTTGATCAACTGCCCGATTTTTAATTACTCGTAATTAAATTAAATTATCCTTCGTCCAATAATTTTAATCAATCTCAAAAATATTTATATATACATATACAAATATACATATCTCAAATATTTTACAAATATTCCAAAATACACTTGATATTAAATCCATAATTTAATTTAAATTTAAGGGTCTTACAATATCCTCTAATACTGATGGTATCGTCCGATTATGATGATATCTTCTGATTCTGATGGTATCTTTTGATTCTGATGGAATCCTCTGATGATATCTTCTGATGATATCCTCTGATTCTGATGTTATCTTTTGATGATATCCTCTGATTTCTGCCTCTGATGGTATCCTCTGATTTCTGCCTCTGATGATATCTTCTGTAGATAGCAAAAGTGTAATATATTTAATAAATTAAAAATCTTTAACCCATCACTCCACCTATCTCCTATAATTAATGTTTCTCTACCTGTCTCTCTACCAAATATTTTTTTAATATCTAATATATATGTGATGATAATTCACTCATTGATGAGTATAAAAAAACAAGTACAAATGTACAAGCTATATGTTTGCTTGAAGGAAATTATAAAAGAGGTTATTCATTATTGTACAATTTTACCATGTATCGTGTTGAGAAAGACAACTTTAAGAAAAGTAGTTTGTTAGTATTATATGGTTAAGAGTGAAAAATTATTAAAAAAAAAATGTTGATTCCTAACCATCGAAGTCTACTAGTGTGTGATATGATAATTTCCTTTTCATTGTCACCACATAAAATTAGTTTAATTTTTTTTATGTTTATAAATATAATATAAATTTTAAAAAACTTGATCTCTCATTGATTTGAGTTGCGGTTTTTTTTGCTAATTAAATCCGATAGGTGATATTGATATTAGTTTGTTTTCTAAATTGATGACCTATTTTAATTTCTTAAATAAACTAATTAAATTAACCATTTATTTCTCTATCGAGAAGCAAAGTGATTATGGTATTACTTTTGGAAAAACTAATTAATTAACATCGTTTGTGTATAATATTTAACAGAATGTGATACTATTATGGAAGGAAATAGAATTCTACGAGGAGTATCAACATAAATTGAGATCCCATGTTGGTGAAGAGAAGGCAAATGAAATCATAACCGAAGCATTATACCTAATAAGCTTAGGAACCAATGATTTCGTTGAAAAATAAAAATATTAATAATAATAATAATAAAGTAAAATAAAATAAAATAAAATAAATTAATAAATAATAATTATAATTATAATTAAAAATGACTAAAAATAAAAATAATTATAATGAAAAATAGTAAATTATATTATAGATTTGAAAAAAAAAATACATTAAAATGGAAGAAAAATCACTGAATGGAAGACACAATTCTCTTTAAAGTGTTGCTAAAACCGCTGAACCCCAACTATATTGGGATGCTTTATTTAAATCCCCTAATAGTGAAAGATATTTTAAATGTACACGATTATTGGATTTGTCGGGCATCAAAAACCCTCCAATCATACGTTAGATGTATGCCGTAAGCTTCACAAAGTTGTCTAACATTTACAAAATTGGAACCGCTAACAGGAAAACCAGAAAGTTTTAATCCTAAAATATAATATACATCTTCTAAAGTATTGTGCATTCACCTATTGGGAGATGAAATGTATGAGTTTCTGGTCTCCATCCCTCAACCATAGCTGTAATTAGACCGATATCTAATTTGTTGTTTCCGAGTTTGATCACTTGACCAAATCCGGCCTCTTGCAAATACAGTAAGACGGCTTCATTTGGTTTTTCGTTTACATGAACTTGACATCTTATTTTGTCATTTAGCAGATTCTGAATTATATAAAACAAACCGTAAATAAAATATATATATATATATAATAATAATAAAATAAAGTAAATGGCTAAATAGCACCTGTGGTCCCTTAACTTAATTTCAGTTAACGTTTTAGTCCTTTATCTTTTTTTTCCTGATTAGATCCTTTATTTTAATTTTAAGTGACAATTTGATCTTTTATGTTTTAAAATGTCAACAATATCATCCTTCTTTTTTTACAAAAATTCAAAAAACTCATCAAAATTTTCAACCAAAACCCATGAAATTAATTATATTCTTTAATGTAACACAAATTTCATCAAATTCGTAATTCAAATCTTCAAATATACTGGATGCTTAAAGTCCCTTTTTGAACATTGTCCCTAATGAAATGGTGTTTTATTTCAATGTGTTTGGCTCTAGAGTGTAAGATAGGGTTCTTGGTTAGGTTTATGGCTGAAGTGTTATCACAGAACAAAGGGATATTGGTTTCAAAGATGTTGTAATCTTTAAGTTGATGTTTCATCCAAAGTAACTGTGAACTGCATCCTGTTGCTGATATATACTCAGCTTCAGCTGTTGACATGGCAATAGTGCTTTGTCTTTTGCTTGACCAAGAGGTCAAATTATCACCTAAGAAAGTGCAGTTGCCACTTGTACTTTTCCTTTCCAGCTTGCCTCTAGCATAGTCGGAATCACAGAAACCTTTTAGTTTGTAGGTGGGGTTTTTCTTGTATAACAAGGTAAGGTTGGTGGTTCCTTTAATGTATCTCAAAATTCGTTTGACAACAGTTAAATGGGATTCCCTAGGGCCAGCTCGAAAACGGGCACAAACACAAACACTAAACAATAAAGAAGGGATCCAATCATACCTCTGTATGTTTTCTGGTCTACCTTTTGGCTGGTTTCATGTTTCTCCGGTGAGCAGGTTGGGTGCATGGGGGTGGCCATAGGCTTACATTCACTCATTTTGAACTTTTTAAGAAGTTCTTTAGTGTATTTAGATTGGTGAATGAGTATACCTGATTTACCTTGGTGAATCTGAATTCCCATGAAGAACTTAAGTTCTCCCATCATGCTCATTTGGATATCTTTCTGCATTAGGGCAGAAAACTCTTTGCACAAAGTGCCATTAGTTGATCCAAATATAATATCATCAACATAAACATGAATAATCAAAATATCATTTTTAATGGATTTCCTAAATAGAGTATTATCAATCTGGCCTCTATCAAATTCATTCTTAAGCAGATTTTTTAAACCATATAAAGATTTTTTAAGTTTAAAAACATGGTTTGGAAAATCAGGATTTTCAAATCCAGGGGGCTGTTTGACATAGACTTCCTCACTTATATAGCCATTTAAGAATGCACTTTTAACATCCATTTGATACAACATTATATCATGATTAGCAGCAAATGATAAAAGAATTCTAATTGCTTCTAACCTGGCCACTGGAGCAAAAGTCTCAGTGTAATCTATACCTTCCTGTTGATTGTATCCTTGAGCTACTAGTCTGGCTTTGTTCCTTACCACTTCACCTTTTTCATTGAGTTTATTCCTGAACACCCACTTGGTTCCAATAATGTTTTAGTTTGGTCTGGATACCAGATTCCAAACATCATTCCTTTGGAATTCATTCAGCTCTTCTTGTATTGCAAGTATCCAACCTTCCTCTGCCAGAGCTTCATCAACATTATTGGTCTGCATCAACTTCTGGTTCTGGTAAATCTTGGCTGTTTCTGACTTGATCAGATTTACTTTTGAAGATTTGTCATGTGTTGCTGGCTTGCTTGTATCTTCTACCTTTCCAGGTACTTCTGTTTCTTCAGCTTCTGCTTCTGCTCCCTTTGGTTCTGGTGAACCTGCACTATCTTTATCTTGCTTTGATTTGTCAAGATCAAGCAGTTTGTCATATAACATAATATAAATAATTTAAACACGAACTCAATACAACCAAACCATTTATTCTTCTTCTGGTGGTTTCTGCTTGTTTTTGAAACCACTAGCATGTAGTTTCTGCTGAAGAGTTCAATTCGTGTGAATCACCTGGTTCCTCTGACAGTTTAAAAACCTGCAGAATACTTATCTAGCTTTGATTTGTTAAGATCAAGCTTCTTGTTATCACAGTAAACATAAATATCAAATAATAATAGTATGTTCTGTGATTACATGGTTTGGATTAAGGGATTTGAATTCCCTTCCAGGTTTGTAGTCTTGATGAATTTCACTGGAGTGTTTGAAGAACTCTCTTGATTCTTATTCTTCTCTGGTGATTCTGGAACTGATGGTGATTCAGGTACTGGTTCAGATTCTAGTTCCAGTGTTGGTTCTAGTTCCAGTTCTTGTGCCTCTGATACAAGTTCCAGTTCTGGTTCCAATTCCTGTACCTCTGATATTGGTTCCAGTTCTGATTCTGCTTCCAATTCCTGTACCTCTGATACTGGTTCTAGTTCTGATTTCTGGTTCCAATTCCTGTACCTCTGATACTTGTGATATGTGTGATTTCTTTGATATTTCCTATTCCTCCTATGATTATGGTTCTGGTTCTGATAGGTATTGTGTTGACCAGTTCTTCTTCTACCAGAGTCAATTGGCTTCTATTTGGTAGATGTTAGAACATAAACCTTCTTCTGCTTGTGCATTGCCAACATCCATTGTCTAGGCACCATTGTTGGTGTCTCCTTCTGGTTGCTTAGAATATCTGCAACATAGACAATTTGATCTTTTGGTACCCAGAACTGATTGGGTCCAGGTTTGTTAGTTTTAACAGCTCTCTGATCTTGTTCAGATATTACCATTGGACAAGATAATTCAGAGTTACCTTCCTTAGCAATACATAGAACATCATAATGAACATTTTTAGTTTCAGCAACAATTTCTGTAAAACCAAGACCTCTCTTTCCAATGTTACTGTTTCCATAAATCATAGATGCATATTTACTTCTTTCCGCTCCATTGGAAATAATGTTTTGAAAAAATTGCTCAAACATATCGGATTCACAAACAGTTTTGGAAGTGGAACAAATTTTACTTTTGAGAGTTTGGTTTTCAGATTTGAGTCTTGCAACTTCAGTTTTAAAATCCTTGTTTTCAGTTGCATAATCAGAATTTCGATTATTTAAAACATGGACTTCTTTGGTCAGATTTTTCTTTTCTTCCCTAAGAGTTTTTAGTTTTAAAGACATCTTATTGTTTTCATTTAAGAAATCTTTTACAGCCTCAATTAATTCAGATTTAGAGAGATCAAAAATACGTCATTCATCTTTTGATTCTGTTCCAGAGCCTGAGCTGTATCCTGAACTTGAGTTGGTATGTGTCATCAGAGCCAGAATTTCTTCCTTTGATGTGCTTCCAGACTTGCTTGAATGACAGCTTCGATCATTCTTCCTTCTACCTGCTTTCCTTCCTGAAATCATGCCTTTATGAGGTCAAGAAGCAGACCTGATGTGTGCTATCATTACTGTTTCTGCCTCTTCTTCATCAGACGATTCTTCTTATGATTCTGATACATCCCAGGAAGCCATCAGACCCTTCTTTCTGAATTTGGAACTCTTCTTGTGTTGTTTGCCTTTTTCCAGATTTGGACATTCTGACTTCATATGTCCAGGTTCATTGCATCCATAACAGATGATGTTCTTCTTGTCAGATTCTTCCTTATCTTTGCTGTTATGTTTCTTCTTTGAACCTCTCTTCTTCCTGTTTTCCCAGATCTTAACCATCTGTTTGGTTAAGTAAGCCATATCATCACAGTCACTGTCACTATCCTCTGATTCTGGTGCTGCCTTTGCAGCTTTATTCTGTTTCGACTTCAGGGCCAAATTTTTCTTCTTCTTTGGTTCATCTGCTTCTAGTTCTATTTCATGAGACCTGAGTGAGCTGATCAGATCTTCAAGTTTTAAGTTATTTAGATCTTTGGCTTGCTGAACTGCAGTAACCATTGGTCTCCACTTGGTTGGTAAGCTTCTTATAATCTTCTTGACATGATCTGCTGTTGTGTAGCTTTTCTTCAAGACCTTCAGTTCAGATATCAGAGTCTGGAATCTGCAGAACATTCCATCAATGTTTTCATCATCTTCCATCTTTAACATCTCATACTGTTTGACCAGTATGTTAGCCCTTGCTTCTTGAACCCGTTGGCTTCCTTCATAGGTCAGAACCAGACTGTCGAATATGCTCTTTGCTGTTTCTTTATCTGTGCATCTGTCAAATTCCTTGAATGTGATGGCACTGATCATGATGTTTCTGGACTTGTGATGAAGTTTGTATAATTTTCTCTGGTCTGGTTTCATATCATCCATGTCCAGTTCTTTAGTTGGATCTTCTGGAAAAGTAGGTGCAGTGTATCCTTTGACTACCATCTTCAATAATTCAGGATCTTGAGATAAGAAGAAACTTCTCATTCTGTTCTTCCAATACTCAAATCTTTCTCCATCAAATAGTGGTGGTCTATTGATGTTGCCTCCTAGTTCATCTTTGGATTCTGCAATGTTGAACCCCTTGGACCTTTCTTCAAACACTGTTAAGTGTTCAACCTTGAGATCGAGCTCTGATGCCAATTCAAGGTGCAAACACGAGAAGGGGGGACTTGAATTGTGTTTGACTAACTTGAATACTTTTTCTGTTTTTGCAATTTTAAAACAAAACTTGATGTATGAATAAAACAAAGTTAGTAGCGGATATAAAGTAAAAATAAAAAGAAAGAATTTTATACTGGTTCACCGTTAACGAGGCTACGTCCAGTCCCTTCACCTTGAAGGATTTCACTAATTCAAACCTTGAATTACAACAGTTCCACTGGCCCTCCAAGTCAGTCTTCTCAAACAGTCTAACAATCCTAGACTCTTGAGGAATACAGCACCTTGACTTCCTAAGTCAAGTCTTCTCCTACCAATCTGACAACCCCAGATTGTAGAAGGAATTACAACGCCTTGAATCTAATTGCCAAGTAATCTGCTACCCCTTCTGACTCCCTCAGATTGTAGACTCTACTTCAACAACTTAGATCTAACACAAGGGAAAGAAAATAACACGAGTGCTTGCTTCTGGAAAGCTGGAACTCACAATTAACCTCATTGAAAACTTGAGTGTTTGCTTTTGGAAGTGTCTGACTCTTTTGTGATTTTCGATGCTAAGTATTCTGCCTTGAGCCTCCTTTTATAGATGCAGATTAGGGCCTCTTCCAAGCTTAATTTCGAGCTGTATCTTGTTGGATTCTCTTGCAAAAATATCTAGACCAATCGGGCTTCACTTAAATAAAAAACATATCTTTTTATGCTTCACATTTTCTTTCAAAAATAACTGGCCAATCATGTCTTTAGTTTCTTCCCGCCAACAGCTCCTGATCTTCCATACGACTTCACTTTATTTTTGTAACAAATCCTTTTAATACTTTGATCAAATTTAATTAAATCTCCACTATTAATCCTCACGATTAAATCTGGACCGTTTGATCTTCTACGCTAGTCCACATCTGGACCATACTAAGTAATCTGTTGTGATCCTCTTATTTTGTCGAACCCTGGACCACACTTTCTGATCTTCTAATCTTCTGATCTCGGCCAACCTGGTCTAGCAAACTGATCTGCTGTGATCCTCTGATCTCGGCCAATGCTGGACCACACATTCTGACCTTCTGATTTCGGCCAACACTGGGCCATAGTCTGATCTTCTGATCTCGACCAACACTGGGCCAAATACTTAAATCTGAACCATTGATCTGAATATCTTCCCTCTCATCTGGACCAATTCTGGACTTGGTCTGGATTGAACTGAAATTAACTTTGGACAAATAATATTTCAGTCTGGACATTTTACCTTCTGTTTTGGATTAGGTTTGGATCAATTCTGGACATCATTTCTTATGATCTGGACTTAGTTTCATACCCTGAACCATGCTATCTTCTGGTCTGGGTCAAATCTGGATTGAATCTCTTGTTCTGGACCTATTAATTTATCCTCTGATTAAGTCTGGATCAAGTTTGGGATGTTTTATCATTTCACTGTCAGGCCATCTTCTGGTCAGAATAACTTCTGGAATAAATATGACATTTGATTCCTTCTGGTCTGGATCAAGTCTCCCTCTGGCAGGCTTCCTTCTGGTCTGGTCCAGGTCTCCTTCTGACTTTGCTTCCTTCTGATCTGGGCCAGCAAAGATATCCTCTGGTAATTTCAGGATGCATCCTTTGGTACCTTCTGGATCCATTATCTGGTGTCTTCATCTTCTGCCTCTGGAAACTTCATTTTCTGGTGGCATTTAATGTAATAATTTAAGGTTCAAAATAAGATTACATGGAGTGCTTTTGTAAACATCAAAATCCTAAGTACTTAGAACCAACTTGGTTCCAACAACCTCGACTACACCCAAACCCAATCATTTGATCAAAACACGTTTTATCAACTCGACTTATATTCCCTATCACAAAACTATGAACCATACTCCGGCCAAATTGAACAAACTCATCCGGATAGTTTTCAACTCCATCATGAATCTCCCCTAACAAGTCGACAATGTGATCTTCCGTCGAGTTTCTTATTTAATATCAACGAGGAAGAATTAGGCGATTACAGTGAAGAGGATTGAAACAAACTTCGATGAATCATCTGGTGATTCTGACACCGACATTGATGTTGATGAAGATATGCAATCAGAAGATCAACCTATCCTACCTATATTCGATCCACCATTTCACCTGAAAAACATAAATTTAGAGAATGTAGATCAATCAACTGAATTTGATCACACGTTCTTTAACGAAGTCCCAAGAGGTGATGGAACTCTTGCAATTGGAATGAAGTTTGAAAACAAGGATGAATGTGTAGATGCAATCAAACACTACCATTTAAAATATTCATTGAATTTTGCGGTACAAAAATCAAATTCAGCAAGGTATGTTATTAAATGTTTAACTTCAAATTGTTTGTTTAGATGTAGAGCTTCAAAACACAAAAAGAGTGAATTGTGGGTGATTGGTAAATTGAATCTTCCCCATACATGCACAAATTCTATGTTGTCACAAGATCATCAGAAACTTGATTTTGACATGATATGTAAAAGCATAATGCAAGTATTGAAAGTGGACCCTTCAATGAAAGTTAAAGTCATTATTGCTCAGATTCAAGCTTTGCATAACTACCCCGTAAGTTATAGAAAGGCTTGGAAAGCAAAAAATAAAACGATTGAAAAAATTTATGGCAATTGGTAAGAGTCTTACAATCAACTCCCACAATGGTTATTGGTTATGCGAATGTTTTCTCAAGGAACCAAAATAGAAATGGAAATTGTTCCAGCTTATCATGAGAATAATTTGATAAGTGGGATAAGGAATTTTCATCGACTATTTTGGGCTTTTGATTCATGCATATCTGCGTATAAATTCTACAAACCAATTGTACAAGTGGATGGGACTTGGTTCTACGGCAAGTACAAGGGAACACTATTGATAGCAGTTGCACAGGATGGAAACAACAACGTAATTCCTATTGCTTATGCTCTTATGGTCTGAATAACTTCTTGAATAAATCTGACATTTGATTCCTTTTGGTCTGGAACAACTCTCCCTCTGGCAGGCTTTCCTCTGGTATGGTCCAGGTCTTCTTCTGACATTGCTTCCTTCTTATTTGGGCCAGCAAAGATATCTTCTGGTGATGTTTTGACATCCTGGAGTATCTTCTGGTAATTCCAGGATATATCCTCCGGACCTTCTGGATGTATTTTCTGGAGCATTCTGGAGTTGTATCCTCTGGTCTGTTTTTATTCTCTAGTAGCTCAACTTCTGGTGGCATTTAATGTAATAATTCAGGTTCAAAATAAGATTACATAAAGTGCTTTTGTAAACATCAAAATCCTAAGTATTTAGAACCAACTTGGTTCCAACAATATGATCTCTTTTATTTATCATTGCATCTCTAACACTTCTATGTCTATTTATTGGCAACGTAATCCTACCTCTCAGTTACATTCCTCTAGAGGTCTTCGTAAAGAAAATCCTATTTCTCCTTGTTTGTTTGTCATTTGTATGAAAAGACTTGGTCATTCTATTCGTGATGCAGTGGAGTGGGAAATTTGGAAACCTTTGAAATTTGGGGGAGCTAATTCTCAACTATATGTTATAGGTTTTTTGCTGATGACCTTGTCCTTATTGCATAAGCCACTCTAGAGCAAGCCATTTTGATTTGTCAGGTAATACATGACTTTTGCTCAGCTTCTGGTTAGAAATTAAATCTATCGAAATCAATTTTTTTTTCTCCCATAGCATTAGTGAAGAATTTCTTGTTCTTTGTGTACGCTGATGGGAATTGATAGAATTGAGTATCTGAGCACCTATTTTGGTGTCCCTCTTCTCCACCAAAGAGTTTCTAAAAACTCTCATTCTTTTATCCTTGATAAAATGAGAAAAAAGTTAACGGGTTGGAAAACTACTTCTCTTTGTTTTGGAGGTAGGGTCACTTTGGCTCATTTTTGTCTCTATAGTATCCCCTATTATTGTACCAATGAACAACTTCCCTTCCTACTTTAGTTTGTGATGGAGGTAGAGCGTTTGTGTCGTAACTTTATCTGGGACAACACAGATTAACACAAGAAGCTCCATCTTATCTCATGGGATATTAATAAAGCCTACATAAAGGTCTAGGATTTCGCAATCTTCACACTCTAACAAAAGCCTACATGCTCAAATTAGCCTGACAATTGGTTTAGAATCTTGGTCAAATTTGGGGGAAGATTCTTAAAGCAAAATATGGATGTATAACTCAAGACATTCCAATATGCAAACTATCAAACAATTTTTCCCATCTTTGGAGAACTATTGTTCAAGTTTGGCCCATAGTTGAAGATAATATTACTTGGATTGTGTGTGATGGCCTAACTGTTTGTTTTTGGAAAGATAAAATAGATCCCTGATGTTGGCCCTTTGATTGTTCATTTTCTTAGTGATATCCCTCAAGGTCATGCAAACTTTATAACTAACGAATACTCCTCTAATGAAGGTTGGAGTTGGCACCGTTTCTCTCGTAATCTTCCTCATTGGGTTGTGTGTAAGATTGCCTCCTTGCGCTCTCTTGACCCTGGTGAATCTGATTTTCCTTCTTGGTTAGATTCCTGTGATGCCTTCTCTAAAATCGGCTTATAACGTCCTTTATAGTGTTGTTAGTATTATGGAAGACACAAATGACCTTTTTAAGAAAGTATAGAACTAGGAAGGTCCTGACTGAGCTCGTTCTTTTCTCTGAATATTAGTGCAAGGTAAACTTGCCAACAATGTGGCACACTTTCAGCGTCAAATGACAGATGATGCTTTTTGTGCTTAATGTAATTCAGGTGAGAAAACTATTATGCATGTTTTGTGAGAATGCAATATTGTTCATTATTTTTGGGATATGTCATTGATGTAAGCCCTAACGCCAATCAATTTTATATAGATTATTATTTGTATAATAGATTTAAATCATATTCTAATTTAAGTTATATGTACAAGCCATCATTTATTATGTTATGAACAATATAAATATAACAAAGTCTTTAGAATAGATAGTTAGTTTAACAGAACATCAAGTGTGACTTGATTGAAAGACTCTATTGAACATTATTCGTATTGTATCCATAGTCAAAGTATTATTGTCAATTAGGACAACAATAATACATCGAGACTATTACATGAGTAGACAGATGACCACATCTCATGGATCATGGATATGATATATCAAGTCGTCATATAAGTATAAATATTATGTGTAATATTTATATTGGATTGACCTGCCATGAGAATGCTACATAATTATTGTGTAAGTGTCATTAGCAATTCTCATGCGACCATATTGAGTAGACCTTCGAGTTGAAGTCAATACGATCCCTACATGAAGAGTTTATACTTTAAGGCCATCAATTGTTGTCAGTAACAGGAAAATAATAAAGGTGGTTGTTGGGCTTGCAATGAACCACGTGGAGGGTGTGAGTGATGTAGATACGATTCGTCCCTCCTACAAAACATGAATTATGTCTTGGGCCACTTGATAGAGTGCGACTGTGGAAATGCATGACCATCCTAGAATGGATTAATATGTGATATTGGGTCCATTGATTTTACGCTTCTATTATGGAATCGAGAAATAAAGAATTGAGCATTGCAAGGATGACACATATTGTAACCTGCGTTTAATTAGGTAATTTGAACGAAGGGACAATTACTACACAATAAATAGTGGTCGCCTTAAGGTTTAAATTGTATCACCGATTTTCTCAAGATTTGGTTAGCAATGATGCATTCTTAGATGCCAATCATTGTTTATAATATTTTATATTATATAAACTATATATAATATTTACTATTATTACCATTTCAATAAGAACTTATAAGAGTCACATGCATGAGTATTAACAAATGAACAAATGATTAAATTAAATTTAATTTAATTTGATTAGATGTGAACCGTATTAAATATGATTTAATACATTAACATATTTATAATTTATTTAGTTGAATATGATTTGAATAACTAAATCAGGATTGACAATTAATTTAATTAATAATTTGTATTTAATTAAAAGAGTTTAATTAAATATAATTTTTGGGACTTATTTCGGTTTGGGCCTAAAATTAGAGGCTTAGGATTTTAATGGCTCATTCTCTATAAATAGAAGAAGAGCACACTCCCAAGTAATCCTAATTGACACTACCCTCATAGATTGTCTAGCACCACGTTCCGTTTTGTGCCCGCGTGTACTATGTAAGGACGCCGATAATGTCCGTGCTGGTAATTGTTGCGTCCGGTTTGTCCGCGAAAAAGGAGTTGCCACCAATTTTATTTTATTAAAGGAAAAATAGGGGAAGACCCTAAAATGAAAATCTGGAACTAAAAATTCGGATTCAGATGTCGATTACGAGTAGGAAAAGTATCACCACCCAACACTGTCCGTTAAAACGGATACCCTATAATTAATTGTATATAGAATATTTATTTATTTAATTATTTATTTTACCCCAAAAAGAATAATAAAAAGGAAATGAATCATTTACATTAATAACAAAGGAAAAATATTTTTTTTATTAATTTAGTTTGATAAGGGACTAAGTCGTATATTCACGACCATAATCTTTAGAAACTCTTGCTCTTTTACTTCTTTGAGGTTTTGTTTTGCCTTGTTTATTGCTTTTAGTGCTTCTGATTAAGAGTGCGTGACTTGTTTTCGTGCCCGTACTATTTCTCGATTGGAAAGGGAATCTATTTTCATAAAGGTAAACATCATTTGACTCTATGATCATTTTTGTATTTAGGTCATAAAACCTATATGTTTTGCTATTTACTACATACCCATTGAATACACATTCATAGGCTCTACTAGTGAGTTTAATTCGTTAGGGATTGGGGAATCTGACAGAAGCCAGATAGCCCCAAGTTCGAAAATAAGACAAATTCGATTTTTTTTCTTCAAAATGTCATAAGGAGATATTTTGTTTTTAGATTTAGAAACTCTATTAAAAACATAGCAAACAGTCAATACGAATTCCCCCCACCAATGAGATGCAGCACCATAGTTAATCATGATAATAATAACTATTTTAGTAAAAGTTATATCCTTTCTGTCATCTTTACTATTCATTTTAGACGAATACGGTGCAATTGTTTCATTTATAATTCCATGCAGTTTATAAAAATCATTAGAAAGACTAGAAACGTATTATGTTCCTCTATCATTGTGAAACCTCTTAATCTTTCCACTAAATTGATTTTCATTTCCAGTTACTAACAACGTAAACATGTCAAGCCTTCCCTTTTATTTTTCATTAGATATACAAAAGTGATATAATAACTTTTTTTCATTTCTTGTAGTCCCATCAAGTTCACATATATCAGAGTGTGTTAAATCTAAAGGCTCAGATTTTCTAATGACTGATTTATATGAACCTTTTGTTGTTGAGGCAAAAGTCCCTTTTTCAAGTGTTTTAAAGATGAACAAAAACAAGCCAATTAATCTTATTAATTATGATTCTAATCATAAAAGAATTTAACATATCTTCTTGAGTGTTTTATCAAAGATAGGTATCAAGTAATTCTTTCAAAGAGGTAGATCAAAAGCAAATAACCACAAAACTGTTTCAAGATCAAGCTTGAACTCGACAAAGAACAACTCTCTCAAATATAAGATCTTATCAGACTTAAAATAAGAAGAGTTTTTAATTTACAAGGCTAGTTTGAAGTTTGGACAAATATTGACTAACCAAAAGAAACTCATCAAGCCAAAATAGCATGTGCAAGTGTTTTTCAACCATCATAAGATCATTCACGATTGAGGGATTACGTTTCAAGAAATAGATCAAGCTCAAGACTGATCTAGAAGGAAGATTACATCACAAGAATTATGATAAAACTCTAGCAAGGTCTCCAAAAAGTCTATAAAAAGAACTCCAAGGCAAGGGAAATATCATCAAATCCTAGAGCAATCAATCTCCATAAAAGATCATCATTCTTGAGTATCATCGAGCTCGAAAAAACAGAAAGGTTCTCAATCTCTGTTATCAACTTCAAAAGTCAAGATTAGAAACCTATTTGCTCAAAACAGAAACTCAAACAAGTGTTGAGATACTGTTGATCAAATCAAATCTCTTTCAAAACAATCATTTGTTGAATCCAAACACTATAGAGGTAGAGGTAGTGTGAGGAATCTTGTAAAAATCATTGAGAGGATAAGTGTAAAGATACTTTCAAGTGGAGGGAAGTAATTTGTGATAATTCTGTCAAAGTGAAAGATAAAATGCTGAAAACCAAAGTGGATCAGTTAAGGGAGAAACAAGATCAATCTTGTTTTGACCAAGTTAGTGGGAAAAAAAATCACAAGATTGTGAGGACTAGACGTAGCCCATAGTTGGGTGAACCAGTATACATTACTATGTGATTCTCTTCTCTCTTATCTTCATTTTAAATATCACGTACACATTACTAATCACATTTTAACGTTTCACTTATTTCTAACCAAAGATCTATCTGCATTCTTATTTATCAAACCAAAATCAATCTTGAGTTTTAAAATACATTGCAGAAATTTCAAAAAGGGGTCACAATTCAAACCCCTAATTTCTAAAGGTGCAAACACGAGAAGGGGGGTTGAATTGTGTTTGACTAACTTGAATACTTTTTCTGTTTTTGCAGTTTTAAAACAAAACTTGATGTATGAATAAAATAGAGTTAGCAGCGGATATAAAGTAAAAATAAAAACACAGAATTTTATACTGGTTCACCGTTAACGAGGCTATGTCCAGTCCCTTCACTTTGAAGGATTTCACTAATTCAATACCTTGAATTACGACAACTCCATTGACCCTCCAAGTCAGTCTTCTCAAACAGTCTAACAATCCTAGACTTTTGACGAATGCAGCACCTTGACTTCTCAAGTCAAGTCTTCTCCTACCAATCTGACAACCCAGATTGTAGAAGGAATTACAACGCCTTGAATCTAATTGCTAAGTAATCTGCTACCCCTTCTGACTCCCTCAGATTGTAGAATCTACTTCAACAACTTAGATCTAACACAAGGGAAAGAAAATAACACGAGTGCTTGCTTCTGGAAAGCTAGAACTCACAATTAACCTCACTGAAAACTTGAGTGTTTGCTTTGGAAGTGTATGACTCTTTTGTGATTTTTGATGCTAAGTATTCTGCCTTGAGCCTCCTTTTATAGATGAAGATTAGGACCTCTTCCAAGCTTAATTTCGAGATGTATCGTGCTGGAATCTCTTGCAAAATTATCTTGACCAATCGGGCTTCACTTAAATAAAAAACATATCTTTTTAAGCTTCAGATTTGCTTTCAAAAATAATTGGCCAATCATGTTTTTAGTTTCTTCCAGCCAACAGCTTCTGAACTCCCACACGGCTTCACTTTATTTTTGTAACAAATCTTTTTAATACTTTGATCAAATTTAATTAAATGTCCAACGTTAATCCTCATGATTAAATCTGAACCGTTTGATCTTCTGCTCTCATCCACATCTGGACCATACTAAGTAATCAGCTGTGATCCTCTAATTTCAGCCAACCCTGGACCACACTTTCTGATCTTCTGATCTCGGCAACCTGGTCTAGCAAACTGATCTGCTGTGATCATCTGATCTCAGCCAATGCTGGACCACACATTCTGACCTTCTGATTTCGGGCAACACTGGGCCATGGTATGATCTTCTGATCTCGGCCAACACTAGGCCAAACACTTAAATCTGAACCATTGTTCTGAATATCTTCCCTCTGATCTGGACCAATTATGGACTTGGTCTGGATTGAACTGAAATTAACTCTGGACAATGGATATTTAAATCTGGATTTTTACCTTTCATTCTGGATCAGTTCTGCATCAATTCTGGACATCATTTCTTCTGGTCTGGACTTAGTTTCATACCCTGAACCATGCTATCTTCTGGTCTGGGTCAAATCTGGATTGAATCTCTTGTTCTAGACCCATTAATTTATCCTCTGATTAAGTCTAGATCAAGTATTGGTTGTTTTATCATTTCACTGCCAGGCCATCTTCTAGTCAGAATTTATCATTTCACTGCCAGGCCATCTTCTGGTCAGAATAACTTCTAGTCTAAGTCTGACTAATGATTCCTTCTGGTCTGGATCAAGTCTCCCTCTGGCAGGCTTCCTTCTGGTCTGGTCCAGGTCTCCTTCTAACTTCGCTTCCTTCTGATCTGGGCCAGCAAAGATATCCTCTGGTAATTCCAGGATGCATCCTCTGGTACCTTCTGGATGCATTTTCTGGTGTCTTCATCTTCTGTCTTTGGAAACTTCATTTCTGGTGGCATTTAATGTAATAATTCAAGGTTCAAAATAAGATTACATGGAGTGCTTTTGTAAACATCAAAATCCTAAGTACTTAGAACCAACTTGGTTCCAAAATTTCATGTGACTTACATTGTCATTTCAATTGACATCAGAGCCCCGTCACTAAGAATTAACACCTAAAAAGTGCTAGAGAAAAAGATCTAAAAGACAATGTCAAAAGCTAAGTACATCGTTTAAGGGGGATCATTAAATAGACCACCATACTTCGATGGAACAGATTATTACATCTGGAAAAGCAAGATGCAACTGTTCCTAAAATCTCAAGACATAGGAATATGGCGTATAATAATAGATGGAAACTTTGTTCCAAGAGTTGGCCAAGAAGATCCAGCGTTTGCTGAAAAGAAGGAGGCATATTGGACAGTTGAGGACAAAGCCAAGGTACTCCTTAACTCTAAAGTTCAACTATTTTTATCTTATGCATTAAGGAGAGAAGAAAGCGAAAGAGTGGATGAATGTGACACTACGAAGAAAGTATGGGACACACTACAGAATCATCAAGAAGGAACGAGCCACGTCAAAGAAACTTGAATTGATAGCGTTTTAGCAAGTATACTGAATCATTGCAAGTAATAATTAAAACGGTAGTACTGAGTGTCGAACTCAAGGACTGTGTTTTACTATCGAATTATCTTTAATTACTGAAATTGAACAAAAAAATTTCCGAATTGATTTAAGTAATATTTGAAATAACAAGTGTAGTAGAATTGAACTTTTATAATTAGAAAAAATGTCAGGGATGAGTTTCACTTTGAGTCAAAACTTTGTTTCTAATTTGATCTTAGTTACTGAAATCCTTTATTGAATTATTACCGAATTGTCTTTAGTATTCTTGCCCTAATGTCTTAGTGACAGAACCTTTAATTCCAAAATAACCCATAATTCCTTAGTGGATTTAAAATTAGGATGAAGCTTTACAGTACAAAAATTCTCTTTTTAAACTGCTGCCTCTGCAACTAATTCAATTGGTTTCATGACCTGCATCTATCCCTAGACTACAATCTCATGAATTTCTCATCTCAAGCATTCGTAAAGTCCACTTCCATTTCAAAATACGAATCGTAAAACATTTTAAAGTTGATCAGGCAATAAAAAGCATTAAGCACAAAGATGAGAAAAATAATTCAATAAATTTATCCATATAACCAGGAAGCAAATCAGACAAATAAAGGTTTCATCTTGTTTCATTTATCCCTAACAATTAGAGTTTAGTTACTCATTACAGAGATTAAAGAGATAGAGATTAAAGAAGAATTACAAGAAATATTCATGAATGATTCTTGATAAAACTCCTTCAATAGTGTAGAATAGCCGTCTCTGAGCTTCTCTGCTAGGGCACAAATCTTTGAGCTTCCCAATTGACCAAAAGATCCCTCAAAATTCAGAAAAACTCGCTTGCATCCTCTGTCTTACCGCGGTTGCTGGCACGCATTCTGCAGTGCGCCACGCGCCCCAGGCGCAGGACTTGCGCTTCTAGCGCATATACACAGAATCAGCAGCGCAGAAATGCGCTTCAGGTGCACAACATCTGATGTCTGGCATGTATTGCATTTGGCTACTCTTTTGAATCCGAATTTGGTTCTGGTGTCTTCATGAAAGTTGTAGATATAGATCTTAGCTTTCATTTGCATTTTTTTTGACTCCAATTGGAAATCTATAACTCCAGAAATGGTAGAAATACTCTATGTAGGTCATGTTGATTTCTCACCAAAATTCAGCACTGCACTAAAACAAAGAAATAACATAAAACTACAAAGAAATCTCTACTTAATCAAGGAAATAAGAACATAAGCATTTTATTAAATCCAAGAATTAAAATCACCAAAATATATTAAATAACTCCTTAAATTAATTAGTGATTGCCTATAAATAAGACTAAAAAGAGTAAAAAAATATGCATATGATGAAGAGTTATCAATCGACATGCGAAAGTTCGAGCTGTTCGAAATGGGCGAAGGAGAGACAATCGATGAAATGTACTCAAGATTCATAACCATTGTAAATGAAATGCGATCTATTGGGAAAGCATACTCAATGCAAGACAGAGTAAGGAAGATTATGAGGTGTCTTCCAATAATGTGGAGACCAATGGTGACAGCTATAAGCCAAGCCAAAAATCTCAAAACACTAGGATTGGAAGAACTCATTGGAACGCTATGAGCTCATGAGGTTCTGCTATAGGAAGATAAACCAGCCAAAAAGAACAAAATAACTGCCTTAAAAGCATCACAAAGTGCATCAATCCAGATCAACGAAAATAGTGAATCTGAAAATAGCCAAGAAGAAGCCTATGAGGAGATCGTTCTTCTCACCAGAAAAATTATGAGAATGATAAAAAGAAGGGATCAAATAAAAAGGAATAATCCAAATAAAAGAGAAGGAACTAAATCTGAAGTAGACAAAAGCCAGATCACTTGTTTTGGATGTAACAAATTGGGACATTACAAGGCAGAATGTCCTTTAAACAAAAAGGCTCCAAAGAAATTTCCATTCAAGAAAAAATCTATGATGGTAACCTGGGACGATTTTGATGATTCACTCAGAAGCAGATGAGGTAACAAATTATGAACCTTGTCATCTTTGTGAACAAATGGGAAGAGAATTTGATAATCTTTTAAATGACTCTAATACACTTAGAGAACAATTTTTTAAAGAAAAGGAAGAAAAAGAAAAAATTCAGGCAGTAAATATTGAATTAAAAAGGGTTATTCAAAACTTGCAAGATGTTCAACACAAATCTGATAATCTTGAAAAACCAGAATGTTCTACAATTCAAAAGGAGAACATTCTTCTTAAGGCTGAAGTTGAATATCTCAAAAATGATTTATTGAATTTTATCAAAGCCACTGAAACGTTTCAAAAGATTATGGGATCCCAAGTGGGAATTTTTGACAAAGCTGGCGTTGGATTTGATAAAACTCAAAAACAGAAGCTCTATGAGAATTTTTTCGTACCTGAACAAAAGAAGAATACATGTAAGATCAAGTGTTCATACTGTAACAAGATTGGACACTTAGAATATGCATGCTACTTCAAAAAAAGGATGAAAAAATTTAAAAGAGAACACCTAAAAGGAAAGAACATTCTAAAACAGAACATTCTCAAGTAAAGGAATGACGTTTTGGAGGAATATCATAACAGACTTCAAATATGATGAAAAATCAAAAGATTAAAGCAGTTTCAAAATGCTCATATTGTTTCAAATATGGTCACAATGAATCAGTCTGCTACTTCAAGCAAAAATCAAAATCAATAACTAACTCTCAAGGACCCAAGATCAAATGGGTACCTTAAAACGATGTCACATCTAATGCAAGATGGTTCTCTAAATACCAAGAAAAAGCCATTGTTCTTGGACAGTGGCTGTTCAAGACATATGACAAGAGATACAAACTGCTTCATGTCATTTATCAAGAAAGATGGAGGCTTGGTAACATTTGGCAATAACAATCAAGCCAAGATTAAAGGTAAAGGAACCATTGGTAAGGACAATTCTACTAAAATAACAGATGTTCAATACGTTGAAGGATTGAAACATAACCTCTTAAGCATTAGTCAATTATGTGACAATGGCTTCGAAGTTATTTTCAAACCTAATATATGTGAAGTTAAAAAATCTGATTCTGGAGAAGTTCTTTTTTCTGGATCTAGAAAGATAAATTTGTATGCATTATACCTTGATGAACTACCAGAAGAATCATGCTTCATGTCCATTAACAAAGACAAATGGATATGGCATAAAAAAACTGGTCACATTATTATGAAAACAATCTCCAAAATTTCTAAGCTAGATCTTGTTAGAGGTCTACCCAAAATCAACTTTGAAAAAGACAATATGTGAAGCATGTGCAAAAGGGAAGCAAACTAAAAGTAGCTTTCATGCCAAGGATTTCATTTCCACAAATAGAACACTTGAACTACTTCATATTTATTTGTTTGGACCTATCAAAACAACCAGTTTAATTGGTATGAAATATGGCTTTGTAATAGTTGATGATTTCTCAAGATATACATGGGTACTTTTCTTAAAACAGAAAGATGATGCTTTTGAAGCTTTCAAAACATTTTGTAAAAAAGTTCAAAATGAAAAAGACTCTCACATCATTTCTGTACAAAGCGATCAAGGAGGAGAATTTATAAACGCTTCCTTCAAATCATTTTTTGATGAACTTGGTATTTCCCACAATCTGTCATGTGCTAGAACTCCTCAACAAAACGGGGTTGTTGAGCGCAAAAACAGAATGTTGCAGGAAATGGCAAGAATGATCTTGGAAGAATCCAATGTTGAAAAATACTTCTAGGCAGAAGCTATAAACACTTCTTGCTATATTCTAAATCGTGTATCAATCAGGAAAATCATCAACAAGACACCATATGAAATCTAGAAAAACAGAAAACTAAACATATCATACTTTCACATTTTTGGTTGTTACTGCTACATCTTAAATAACAAATAAAATCTTGGAAAATTTGACGCAAAATCGGATAAGACCATTTTTTTGGGTTATTCAACTGATTCTAAAGGCTATCACATATTTAATTTAAGGACCAAAACTGTTGAAATTAGCATGCATATATTATTTGATGAATTTGACGATCTTTATTGAAGTAAAAAGGATGATGAAGAAGAAATATAGACTGTACAACAACAACCAACGGCAACTGGAAAACGAGATTGATAAACAGTCTCCTTTTCATACCCCTCCCAGAAGTTGGAAAACAGTAGGAGATCATTCTCAAGATCAAATCATTGGAAATATTTCAAGCGGAATCAGAACAAGAAGAGCAGTCAAAAATGATATTGACAACAACATGCCAATGATCTCCCAGATTGAACCTAAGTCAATTAAAGAAGCCATAGAAGAGCAATCTTGGATAGACGCCATGAAAGAAGAACTACTGAAGTTCGAGAAAAACGAAGTATGTGTAAATATAGAGGTGCACCTAAGAAGGGGGGTGAATTAGGTGTTTAAAAACTTTTCTGGTATTTAGAGTTTTCTGAATTATTTTTCTGGTTGTATTAGTGTACGAAAGCTTGTAAATGACAGAAAGTAAAGCACACATAAATTTATCCTGGTTCCCCTTACAACCAAGGGTACATCCAGTGCTCTTGTACACCGCAAGAGATTTTCCACTTTTTGTTAGAATAAGTTACAAGTCTAACATTAAGACTTTAGTTACAAATTCCTAACACTTTACCTAAGATAATACACCACTATCTTAGTTTACATCACTTGAAGAAACTACACTAATTTCTTCAAATAATACAATAACTTTAAATGATTTTTGTGACTATGTTCTTAACTTAGAACAAGAGTATAATACTAAGTATAATGATAATAATCCAACACACTTTCAAGTACAACTGAGAACCTTTCTAAATGATATGAAAATGAAAAGTATGTACTTGAAAATATGAAAGTGAAGCTTTGAATGTTTAAGGTATTTCAGAAAGTTGTTCCAAGATTGGTAGTAGGATTAGTTGTTTTAGAACTGAAGCTATGAGAGGTATTTATACTCCATAGACAACACTTCAAATCAGTTGCAATTGTTCCTAGAAGTTTTATTGAACTTATGCAATGATCTAGATGAAATCTGAATTGAAAAATTGCATTCATTCGATGTTGTATTCGAATACAGCCTTAGCGTATTCGAATACACTTCTGTAACGTCCAGTTTTTATTCAAAATTTGGACTTCGTATTCGAATATGATACCTCTTAGTCGATTACAAGTATGTGAATTTTGCCATTGACTTGAGTTGTATTCGAATACGCGAAGCTGTAGTCGAATACAAAAGTCTAGTTTTAGCTACTGACTTGTTATCTGTATTTGAATACAGATCTTCAGTTTTAGCTACTTACTTGATATCTGTTTTCGGCTATGACACTCCGTATTCGAATACATATCTTCAGTTTTAGCTACTGACTTGATATCTGTATTCGGCTACGACATGTCGTCTTCGAATACAGAATTGAAGGTTTTGCTACTAACTTAGAGTTTGTATTCACCTACGACGTGCTGTAGTCGAATACAACTTTTATTTTTGTCTAAAATTTAATTTTAAAAATTTGGTTATTCATTTTGAAACTTTGAAAATACTTTTGATGCATATGCTAAAATATAGTAGGTTCTCATAATATTGTATTTGAAATGTAATTTGAATTTTTATCAAGTACCTTAAAGCCTAAGTTTCCTAATATGACTTGAAAGATGATTTTCCTTTGAGTTTGCATCTTGATCTTTACACATAGTCTTTTGTCTTCATCAAAAATATAGATCTATTCTTTTTCAATTTGGACTTTAGTACAATATCCTTAAGACCAAACAATCATTGGAACACAACGGGTATTTAGAAACAAGCTAAATGAAGATGGAAAAGTCATTAGAAATAAAGCAAGATTGGTAACACAAGGGTATAATCAACAGGAAGGCATAGATTATGATGAAACGTTAGCTCTTGTTGCAAGGTTAGAAGCTATCAGAATATTACTTGCATATGCATCTCATAAACATATTAAACTTTTTCAAATGGACGTCAAAAGTGCATTTTTAAATGGATTTCTAAAATGAACAAGTTTATGTTGGTCAACCCCGGCTTTGAAAATCAATCTAAACCAAATTATGTTTTTAAACTCACCAAAGCCTTATACGGATTAAAACAAGCTCTTAGAGCTTGATATGAATGATTAAGCTCCTTTTTAATCAAGAACAATTTTACCAGAGGGAAGATTGATACAACCTTGTTCAAAAAGTTAAATGGAGATGATTTACTAATCGTTCAAGTATACGTGGACGATATCATTTTTGGTTCCACAAATGTAACAATGCGCGAAGACTTTTCGAATTTAATGCAAAGCGAATTCGAAATGAGGATGATGGGAGAATTAAGATATTTTCTTGGGCTACAAATCAAACAACAAAATATACAAAAGATCTTTTACTAAAATACAAAATGAATGAAGCCAAGATCATGTCAACTCTCATGCATCCTTCTTCCTCATTAGACAAAGAAGAAGATGGTAATCAATCTCTGAAAAAGAATACAGAGGAATGATTGGTTCCCTACTCTACTTAACTGCAAGTAGACCTAATATTGTCTTTGCAGTAGGACTATGTGCAAGATTTCAATCTTCACCAAACGAGTCTCACTTAACTGCTGTTAAAAGAATATTTCGTTATCTTGTCGGTATTACTAATCTTGGCCTTTGGTATAGCAAAGGATCTCATTTTAATCTTGTAGCTTATTGTGATGCTGACTATGCTGGAGACAAGATTGAAAGAAAAAGCACTAGTGGAGCATGCCAATTCCTTGGAGAAGCTCTAATCAGCGGGTCTTGCAAACAACAGAACACGATTGCATTGTCAACCACAGAAGTTGAATATGTATCAGCTGCAAACTATTGCTCTCAAGTTTTATTGATTAAAAACCAGCTTGAAGACTTCTCGGTAAGTTATTCTAATATTCCAATAATTTGTGATAACACTAGTGCTATCAATCTTTCAAACAATCCCATCCAACACTCAAGGTCTAAACATATTGAGATAAAACACCATTTTATTAGATATCACGTAAACAAAAAGGACATTGAATTAATCTTTGTTGATTCTAAAAATCAACTTGCTGACATATTTACCAAGCCATTAGTTGAAGAAGACTTTAACTCTTTAAAAGAAAAATTGAAAATCGTAAAATATCCTGTTGAAAACTCTTAAAACTGTTTTTTAACATAATCAAGAACGTTCTCGGTTGGATACAAATAGTCTTGGTTTAATACAAACATTCTTGGTTTAAAGCAAACATTCTCAGTTTCCATCATTTTCAAGCATTAAATGCATGAATCCTTTCCTATCGCAGAAAGCAAACACGCTCCTCTGTTTTGACTGACTATCACCCTACTTTCATCTTTTCCCACGAAAACCATCATTTCAATTTCATCAACTTCCACTCCACTATCTCCTCATTTCCCTTAACTACCTACTCTAAAAAATTCTGTAACTTACAGAAAGCCATTTCCTTAAACATGACTCCCATTTCCTCTCAAAATCTCTGTAACTTCTACATTTTCTCCAAAACCTCAACCCTCTCTGTTCAAAAAATTCAAAAAAATGGTGCGCACAAAAAAATCTGCTAGAAAGAATCCTAATCCTCGAACATTGTCTCCCTCAAAATCACCTCTATCCTCCCCTTTCAGAATGAGGTCTCCATCACCACCGCCTCGAGCTACCCCCCGAAACGTCCTTTGGAAAAACGTTCTCTGATCTTTCATCTCCATTTCCTAATCGCTCTCCCAGTTCTATCGCTCCTTCTCTATTATCCACGGTACCTCCTCCACTCCACAAATTTCCAGTCCCAAACTTATCTGAAATGGCTCCTCATCTCAGGAAAACGCCTCTCCAACCTTCACCAAAAATCGCCAAACGAAAGTCCATGCGAATCATGGCTGGGGTCGGTACGTTCTCCAATCATAAGAACATCGATAATATTGTGCATTTCATTTCTGATGATGATGATGAATCTGACTCTATTCAACCTTCACTACACACTCTTCCACAAAACCTCCCCTCCAAAGAACCAGTCAAAATTGGAAAAAATATTTTCACCTCCTCTTTCTCACCCTCGAAAACCACCTCTAAAAAGGCCACACCCAAAACAAAGACTCCTCTCACTTTATCTCAGTTTCTTGCCAAGAAGAATCAGAAAAACCCTACACTTAAGGGTATGAATCCAGAAAGTCACCCTTCAGAAAAATCCTCTCAAGAACGATTTTCATCTAAGAGCACCTCTCCAAAATGGTTTGGAAAAAAACGACCCTCCATATCAAAACCAAAATCCAAAACAACCACAAAAGGACCAACGATTCTTATTCCACCACTCATATCGTCAAACCTTCAAGACATTTATCAAGAGAAATGGGAGCAGCGTCCTATAGGCATAAGACGAGTCTTTATGCTCAAAAATCTATCCTATGAAGGAATATCAATAAAGTATCACACTAATGCTCTTGGTTGGACAATTTTATTGCAAATCTCTGATTACTTCTATCCTGAAGTAATTAGGGTTTTCTACTGCCAAGCAAAAGCCTATGCTGACGAATCCCTGATTGTGTCAAACATCAAGTGAATAGAAATTTTTCTTGATCCGATCATCCTTGCTGAAATTCTTCAAATACCGTCAGAAGGAATTTTTGTCTTTGGAAAAAGATGGTATTATGTCATGAACATTACAAGAACTGAAGTCTTACAGGAACTTTTCAGCCTGGTTCCACCCATTTTGTTGCTGCTGATATGAAACCTCTCCAAAAAATGTTCAATAACATAAGCCAACACACAATCCTTCCTCACTATGGAAGCCATGAAACCGTATCCGACTGCGATACCTTAGTCATTTATCACCTCCTCCATTCCAAGAAGATCAATCTCCCTTATCTCATCCTTCAACACATGATTGCAGCTATCCAGAAAGACTATAAAAGGAACACTGTTCCTTATGGGATGATGTCAACCAAGGTTTTTCGACGCTTCAACATCCCTCTGGATTTAGAAGAATCCAAAATCAAGATTTCAAAATTCTCCACCAAAAACATCTCTCATATTAAAAAGGAATTATCTGCTCCAACTCCATTTACATTTCTATCAATCTTTGCCAAACGCAAACGATCTTCACTCACAGTCACTCATACTCCCTTGAACGACAACGTACAAATCGCTTTTGCTTATACTCCTGCAGCTATTTATGTGCATGCTCCATCTGATACTCTTGTTCGAACTGCCTCTCCAAGTCAAGACCCTCCACCAGCACAGAACCTCTCCAGGATGTCACCTGTTTTCCTCTCACCTCAGAAAACAGACTCATCCCTATTCAGTGTAAGTAAGTTCTTAAACCTTCCTGATACTCCTAGTCCATCTGTTAGTCAAGAACATTTCTCTACAGGAACTGTACCAAACATTAGTTCTTCCTTCGCAACACTATCCACATTCTGCAAAACACGAAATCCATCTCACGCCTCTGCTGATCTTGATGAAACACGTCTTACAAATAGGACCAAGAAGGCGAAACACTCCTCCAATACTGACAAAAATCACATTTTTCAAAATCATTTAAAGATAACTTTGGAATTAAACCTAAGTTATTTAAGTTTGAAATTACACGTTTGTTCTCATGACAGAGTCAAGCATGTCAAATATTAAAATCATATAACATGTAAGCAGAAGAAGATATTTTATTAATTTCAACATTTAATTTAAACATACCATAAATGGCACACCCTTTCCCAACAAAAATACCATTTTTAGAAATGTCGTACAAATTTTTCCCTATGGACTGAGTAAACTCTACCTTATTTAGAAGAAAATTGAAAACAATATTTTTGTTCTTATCTTTGGAGGTGTGTTATCAGACTCTCTAGAGAAAATTATTTTGTTTTATCCTTGGGATAATTTTTGAAATCCTTCCAAGCAGGGTATGTTTGTCAATAATAAAAAACAATTCAAAATTGTCCATCTAAAGTCATACCTTTAGATATCATCTCATTAGTTATCTTTTGAATTTAATGGGATGGAGCCTCCATGGATCTATCATCGGTCATCTGATACTTGAAGTAGTGGCTCACAGCATAATTTTTAGCTCCAACTTCTTCGGTATAATATTTCTTCTTCAGAGCATCTCTTGCAATTTTGCAAGAACAATAGTAATCATACAGATCAGCAGCCAGTCCATTAAGAATATAATTCTTACAGAGGTAATCATTATCCTCCCATTGAGTTAATTCTGTAGTTTTCTTATCTATTTAAGTTTGTTTAGTTGTTTATGTGACCACTAGAATGTCATCTTTTAGAATGTTGACAACCTTTTTCATAGTTAAGAAAAATAACATCTTTTGTTGCCATTGTTTGAAGTGACATCCTTCAAATCAAAATGGTTTATTGAAATTAGAAGCAGCGAAACTAGATCAAATAATTTATTCGGGTGACATGACAACAATAAACGTCTTAAAATTGTTGTTTTTATGTATCGAAAAACTATTTTTAAATTAATTTTCAGTCAATGAAGATATTACTAGGTTGAGTTGGGAACTAGGTCGCTCTCTTTAAAACGTTTTTCATAGGGATGACAATTAGATCCAGACCCAATGGGTACCCGCAATGGGTGGGGTAAAAACCCGCATAATGGGTATGGGTATGGGGACAAGTAATTACCCGCAAAATTGAACGGGTATGGGTACTTTAGTACCCACACTCGCACTTATATATTATTATTATTATTACTATTATTATTATTATTAATATTGTTATTATTATTATTATTTTTGGGTGCGTTTGTTTGAGCTTAAATAAAAATGATTTTCGTTTTAAATAATTTAGATATTTTCTTTTATGTTTTAGCAACTATTGGTATCATTGGACTACTAAATATTTATAATCGAAAGATAAACGTTTGCAAACTTTTCAAGAATCTGATTCTGAATGAAGAGGTAAATAATTGTGATTTAATATTTAATAGTTTTTTATGTTATTAATCGTAACTTTATAATTATAAATAACTAATGTAATACACATACCAATTTTTTTTACAGATCTCGGAGAATACCGTCTAAGGACTTGCATTGTAGTAATGTGGGATCATTTGATATGTTTTGGATGTTTTGTATTGCTAAAACCATTCTAAAATTACACCCTCAATATGGCTATAATGGCCGCTCTAAAAAAAGTTGAGAATTTTGGTGTATTTTTAACAAGAGCTTGACACCCTTTATATAGTGATAAAAATAATCTCACATATGAAAACTACTCAATATATAAAATATTTCTAATGTGCGACTTTAATAATTTTAAATTCACACACTAATGTAGTCTTTATGTTTTAATAAAAATTAATTTAAATAAAAGAGAAATAGTTTAGGAATCAAATTAATGGTTTATTCTTATTTTCGTAATATGTTTGACTATTTTAAACCTTTTGTAGACAACATTAAAAAAATGGTGTATATGCTAATTAATGGTGTATATGTTATTTAACTGACAACATTAAAAAAATTCTTTATGAGTTGATATAAATCTAGAAAATTTGTAGACCTTGACTATAAAATTTTAAAGATCTTTTGAATAAAAAAATCTCTATATATTGTGGTCCCATTGACCTCAATTTAGCACCAAAATCAACATAATTTTCAGCCAACGAAGATATTACTAGGTTGAGTTGGGAACTAGGTCGCTCTCTTTAAAACGTTTTTTATAGGGATAACAATTAGATCTAGATCCAATGGAAACCCGCAATGGGTGGGGTAAAAGTACCCATACCCGTTCAATTTTGTAGGTAATTATTTGTCCCCATACCCACACTACCCCACACCTGCACTTATATATTATTATTATTATTATTATTATTATTATTATTATTATTATTATTATTATTATTATTATTATTATTACTATTATTATTGTTATTATTATTATTATTATTATTATTGGGTGCGTTTGTTTGAGCTTAAATAAAAATGATTTTTGTTTTAAATAATTTAGAGATTTTAAAAAAAATGATTTTTTAACTCCCGTTTGTTTACTATTATAAAAATATTTTTTTTTGTAAAATGATTTTTGTTGCAATATAGTATTTATTCAATTAAATTTGTGTTTAGTTTAACTATTTATTTTCTTTGATGTTTTAGCAACTATTGGTATCATTGGACTACTAAATATTTATAATCGAAAGATAAACGTTTGCAAACTTTTCAAGAATTTGATTCTGATGAAGAGGTAAATAATTTTGATTTAATATTTAAGAGTTTTTTTTTGTTATTAATCGTAACTTTATAATTATAAATAACTAATATAATACACATATCAATTTTTTTTACAGATCTCGGAGAATACCGTCCAAAGACTTGCATTGTAGTAATGTGGGATTATTTGATATGTTTTGGATGTTTTGTATTGCTAAAACCGTTCTAAAATTACACCCTCAATATGGCTATAATGGCCGCTCTAAAGGAAAGTTGAGAATTTTGGTGTATTTTTAACAAAAGCTTGACTCTCTTTATATAGTGATAAAAAAAATCTCACATATGGAAAATATTCTATATGAAACTTTAATATTTATAAAGTTGAAAACTACTCAATATATGAAATATTTCTAATGTGCGACTTTAATAATTTTAAATTCACACACTAATGTAGTCTTTATGTTCTAATAAAAATTAATTTAAATAAAAGAGTAATAGTTTAGGAATCAAATTAATGGTTTATTGTTATTTTGGTAATATGTTTGACTATTTTAAACCTTTTGTAGACAACATTAAAAAAATGGTGTATATGCTAATTAATGGTGTATATGTTATTTAACTGACAATATTAAAAAAATTCTTTATGAGTTGATATACATTTAGAAAATTGGTAGACCTTGACTATAAGATTTTAAAGATCTTTTGTATAAAAAAATCTCTATATATTGTGGTCCCATTGACCTCAATTTAGCACCAGAATCTTCATTAGTTGAGTTCTCACGAACAGAAGAATTATGGCAATGTCAAAGGCAATATTAATTGTGTTCTTTAGTGCTCTCTTGATTTGCTCAGGTTTTACACAATATGTTGAGGCAATACCAAGATTGGGACCATTCGTTAAACCTCCTGTATGCGGGCCTGGAACTGGCAAAATTTGCACACCGATTCCTGCTAACCCATATAGAAGAGGTTGCAGTCCAATAACGCTTTGTCGTAGCGATTCACCACCTAGATATCAGGCAGAAGAAATGGAACAACAATAGAAAATATGATATTTCATGTTTACAAGTTATATAAATATTATATAACTTTTGAATTGCTTTATATAAAATAATTTAAAACAACGAATATTGTTTTTCATCGTTGTATGAATAATGTTATTGCTTTTCTTTTTCTTTTCAATAATAAAGAATATTATTACCCAATGTGAATATATGCAATGGTTCAAAACACATGTATATAGATGTACCAGTTATATACATCGCCCTTGTGACCTAATCAAACAACATTGTCAATTCTCAGTCAACTAAGAGGTGGAGATTTTTGGACATTTTAATATGAATTTTTGGACATTTTAATATGATTTTAAATAGGATTGATATGATTGCTAATGTGCAAGGGCAAAAATAAACACATGAAGAAGACATTAGTCTCACTTTCCACCTTGCTTTCAAGATGTTTCTGCAACTTCTAATCCCAGTAGGATCGCAAATGTTGTAAGCGTTGTTCAAGAATGCATCACAGATAATATGGGAAATATTCATGATCAAGAGTTTTCAAGAGCCTATAACCGCATTGAATGGTAATATTTTACAGCAGTCCTTAATAATATGGGGTTTCTGCAACACTGGGTAATTGTTATTATGAAATGTGTATCCAAAGTTTCTCTTTTTACACTAGCCAAAAATAGCCTTTTAAACGATTTTTTTAAGTCCTTTACAGCGTTTTTAAGCGCTGTAGTATCTAGTGGTGTTAAAAGATACTAAGCACTATTGAAAATAAAAAAACGTTGTAATAGATATAAATATATAGCGCGCTTCTCTTAGAGATTTACAACGTTTTTTTCAAAAAAACGATGTAATAGGCTATATAGCGCGCTTCTTATACTAGTTTTACAGCGCTTTTTTGAAAAAAACGCTGTAATAGGTACATATATATAGCACGCTTGTATTATCACTAGTTTTACAACATTTTTTTCAAAAGAGCGTTGTAATAGGTACATATATATAGCGCGCTTGTATTATCAACTAGTTTTACAGCGCTTTTTCAAAAAAGCGCTGTAAAACATTTAAAAAAGTGTTGTAAAAGGATGAGATTTCAATTTATGCCATTTTTAAAAAAAACGTTGTCTTTAAGATGAGATTTCAATTTTTTTTCTAATTCAGATTCTTATCAACATCAAATTCAGCAACAAATATCAATTTCATATTTCATATTCACAATATCAAAATTCATATTCTTATCAAAATTCACAATATCAATTTCATATTCACATCAACAAATATCAACAATATCAATTACAAATTCTCAATATCAATTATATATATATTCACAGCAACAAATTAGAAGTTCATGATAGTAGCAACAAATATAACAATATTGACAGTAGCAACATATTCACAATATCAATTACATATTCACAGAACAAATATCATGTCAGTCCAATAGCAATTTCTCCAGCAATTTCTTTATTTACCCTAGTGTAACAAAAAATATAATAAACTAATTAGAATAATGATCAGTTCACACCAAAATATACAATAATAAATTACAATTTCCAGCAAATGTGAAACTCACCTATTAACAAATTATATAACTTTCAGTTGGAGCACATACTGACACCAGTCTTCTTTTATTTCAATGAGATAACTTTTAGAGTATGTTGAATTGAAGTTGTCAAAATACTATGCGATATAATATTTGAACATAAATAAGTTAGAATCATATATATATATATATATATATATATATATATATATATATATAAATATGTTTATATATGAAAATCAAAATATATAGTATCCGCAGTCTATATACAATCTCCTTCATGAAAATAACGTACCGTTTCTGGAATTATATTTTGATTCATATCAACAATCTCCTTCATGAATCGCAATATATAGTATCCGCAGCCTATGTTGTTAGTTTGATGCAGACACTATAAAATAAAAAAATGTACGCCAATAAATATTTGTGCATTGATTGTAAATCAAAATTTAAAGGCATATAATTAAGTTTTGTAACAAAAACTTCATACCTTTATTGGAAGCCATGTGATGTTGTTTGCCTTATGCTTCGACACTAAAGCACCCCTTTGAGCGCGTTAAATTTGCAAAGCACTATCAAATAAATGTGATTATTATTCAATGACCAAACACATTATTTATATATGTAAGACATAAATGAATAGTACTTACGTGTCGAAGATATTCTTTATATTCGAGTGATTGTCATAATGACCGTGCAATGAGTCTAAATAATATATAATTTAGTGGTGGCATTGATGGCAAACAACACCCAATGTTGCCTACGACAACAAAAATTTGGTTGGCAAATTTGTTTACACAACTCATAAAATATCATAAATTAAAAAAGATATAGATAAAGTATATAATTACCGTGCATTATATGGTGTCAGAAACAACTTATCCTTCTCTTTATTTTCTAAAAGTATATCAACTACATACTTTTTTACATTAACTGGATCAAGCTTAAACATGGATAGCTTATGGGGAGATAAGAATGAAAATCTACTTGTCAATTTGCGCATGCACACCAACTTTTCATACAAAAACCATCAATGAAAATATAAAATTAGATTAATTTCAACAAATGTGGTAGTGATGCAATTAAAAAGTAATTTTTATCTTAAATAAAGTATTTATATTACCTAGTGTATATGCTGATGACGGTAGCACTTAGATCATTATGATTGAGAAGTTCATATATGTGCTCTTTACCAAGTAATTCTTCATACTTATCTTCGAAAATACCTTTATCCATGCTTATGATACATGTATCATTGCTCTCCATATTCATTATTGTTGTTATGTCAAGACACGACCCAAATCGAGAAAGACGTGAATGACTTATTTTAGGAGCAGCATATGATTTTCCGCGTTCCAATTTTTGAATTTTGGAAGATTTATTTTTACCACGAACCTGCATCTGCGGTGCAGCGGGTTTATTTTTTGGTTGAATCTGAAGAAAAAAATGAGGTTGATCAGTTTGTTAGTTATTATAGTAAGCTAATCATTTCGTATACAATTGATGTATATGTCAAACCTTTTCTAGTGAAGTGACAGACTCGTTGCGAGGAATCTTCTTATCATTCCCATTAGCAAGAATCTAAATAAATGTGAAATTAAAAGCGGAAAAATCGGCAATTAAATATAATCAATCATAATCATACAACTAAACATACATTGCAATTAAAATATACCTCCTTTATGCGGCCATGCCACGTAACTACCTATTGCTTCTCCCAAAAACTTCATATCTCTGTCGTTGTCGAGGATAGGCAAAGGTGCAAGTAGTTCTAAAGCTATCATAGGTGACACTTTAACATGGTTGGCAGGGATGGGATTATTGTGTAATAATTCTCCCAAGGTATTGTACAATGTTCCTTTTCCAACAATGCGATGAGTAGGGGAAGACAAGTATAGCACGCAAGATGAAACACCATAAATCAATGGTTAATACATAAGAATGTGAAACAATTAGGTTGAATGAATTTCTTATTTCGGTAAAATATTAATTACCTTCGGGAGACTTTTATGACCAATGTTGCAACTTCCATTTTCACTATCTAATTGTATTTCACGTTGACCCTCTAGAAGTTGCATTTCCTTATCCTTTTTAACCAAATATGCAACTTTTTTAGTTTCAGCGCTTCTAATACTTGCTCATTCGATGGATTTGTGCGCTTCTCATATGAAAAATAACTTTTGGGAGTCACGCCAAATCCTTTACCCCTCACACGGTCAAAGTATTCAGGAACATTGAATACTTTGCCAAGTATGTCCCTGCAACTAACTAGTTTATTCTCATCTTGATTTTCAGAACAATGTTCTAAATTTTCTTAAAATATATGTAGTATTAAAAAGATAAGTTCAATATCATTTTTAAAAGACGATATTAAAAAATATTAAAGCGATAGTATACTTACACATTGTTGGATAACTTGTTGAACATTTTCATTATCCATTATTCCTTCTTTATTCACGCGAGCCTCCTTCCACAAGATATGACGATCCAATGGTTGATCGGATTTTGTCTCTTGAAGCTATTCGTTAAGACATAAACAAAATATTAGTTAGAAACTATAGTTTATAATCTACCACAATGTATAAAAGTGATGTATACTTACAATTTTTTGCTCTAAACATGCATACCCCATACGCGATTTTTTGTATCGATGCATTGGATTTTTTGCACTCTCCCGATTTGCTGTACTTATACTCTATATATAAATAAAAAAATAACATTTTTTTTTAAAATACGATATAAATATGAATAAAACACACGTGCTAATAAATTAATACTACCACAAATGTGGGGTCTGCACGTTTAGCTACAAAAGCGCTCCACTCTTCATTTGATATGTAGTGTTTGTATATTTTTGGAGCTTAAACATTTAAATTTCCATCACTTTGCAATTTGACAAATGAGATCTAAATCCTCTGTGTATTTTTCTAGCAACTCTAAGCACATAATTTTTTTTCCACATCTCCAACTTTAAAAGCAGACTGCAAACCAAATAAAGAAATAGTTTGAATAAAAGTATTTCAATGGAAAAAATTATAAGTAACAAAAAAGTGGAGTAAAAAAGTTACTTTTATATCACTCCACAATATATCTTTACCATCCTTCAAAGCTTTATCTCTCCAATCATCAATTGTTATTGGGATATTTTGACGAACAACAGCACCAATGTAACTTACCATCATTAAACTATTGGGCTCAATCAGATGGCCACTTTGATTCCATCCCACCTAATAAACTCATAGAGTAAGTGCTTGCTTTCAAAAAAAGAAAAAAAATAAATTCTAAACAAAAGTATAGTATACCTCAAATTTAATTCCACTACTTCTTGCTTTGATGACTTTTTGCATAACAGTTGCCCCACGTTTAACTTCGTTTTCATAACTTTTAGTATTGACAACTTCATCATTTTGACGAGCTAAATCATTATTGGAATCCATTTATCTACACATTTCACACAGTATAAGTTCAACATGCAATATAAGTTCAACATGCAGTTTAGTGGCAACAATAGATTGGATAAATACAACATGCACTACAAGTTAAGTGACAACAAAATATTAATAACAATACCTGTAGTTTAGGGTTACGACTTTGCAGAACTACAAGTAGAAATGATTTGTGTAGCGAGAAGAGGGAACTAGGATTCCACAAAGAGCACTTTAAAAAACTAAATAAAAAGCACCTTAAAATCCTTTAATGGTTCATAGAGATAGTAGTGAAGACGGAGAATAATGAAAACAGAGAGTACATAAAGAAGATGGACAGTAGGGTTCACACTAGGGAGAAGAGGGGTAGTAGGGTTCGTATGGAGAGTAATGAAGATGGAGAATACGTAATGAAGAGGAAAATGAATAGGTTTCACACTACCAAGTTCGTAGGGAGAATACATAATGAAGAAGAAAATGAAGAGGTTTCTTATTATCAGTTTACATAATACTTTATAAAACCCTATTACAGCGCTTCGACAAAAAGCGCTTTAAAATACTACATAAAAAGCGCCTTAAATATTCTTTTACAATGCTTATAGACACACTATATAAAAGGCACTATATGAGCATTTTACAACGCTTATAGGCAAAAGCGTTGTAAATGTTTTGTAATTTTAATTTACTTTTTAAAAGCCTTCTACATCGCTTATGGGCAAAAGCGCTGTAAATGTTTTGTAATTGTAATTTATTTTTTAAAAGCCTTCTACAGCGCTTATGGTCAAAAGCGATGTAAATGTTTTGAAATTTAATTTTTAAAAGCCTTTTACAGCCCCTTATGGAAAAAAGCGTTGTAAAGTTCCTATATATGGATTTTTTTTCCAAATAATTAGTTAAATACCTGTATATCAATGCTAAATTACATGATCAGTTCAATTACATGATTAGTTCAAGTTCTTGCATAAAATTAGTATAAGCATAAAATCAAATACAATTCAAGCTAAATGCTAAATGCTCAGTTCTGGCAGGTCAAACAAATTGCTAATTAGTATAAATTATATGAACTTAGTTCTGGCAATTCAAGTTACACGAAATTAGTATAAATTACATGATGAGTTCAGATTACATGACTTATATAAAACACATAAACACTTTAAGATGCCCTTCTTCTTTTCCTTGTGGGATTCATATTTGTTTGTCCCTTTACGAGATGAAATGATGGATTAATCCAAATTCCCTCATCATGATCATCTCTAAGATATAAACCATCATCAATTGAATCAATTTCATGTGGTTGTGATGTCGCAAAGAAAATATCATTACCAACATCTTCAACGTTATTGTTATCATCACTTAATTTATTGGTCGGTAGGACAACGGACCATTTATCATCAGCAGGATCAGTGACATAAAAACTTGTTGAGCTTGTGACGCTAAAATAAAATGTTCATCTTTGTATCCCACCCTATTAAAATCGACAAGCAAGAAACCTGGCTCATGAATATGAACGCCATTATTATTATCGACCCACTTGCAACCAAAGATGGGAACACGAAACATTGTGTAACCTAACTCCCATATGTGCTCGATAACCCCAAAATATTATAGATTTGCATATATTAGGTTTTAGTCTTTTGCACTTGAGATATGCATTGCTTCAGCTACTAAAGTGGCTCCACTATTTTGCATAGTGGTTTGATCATCTTGTTTTGTGGTATAAAATGTATAGTCGTTAATTACATAACCGGTGTAAGAAAAGACATGTAAACTCGGTCCATTTGCTAGCAACCTCAATCTCTATGAAATTGAAGCGATGTCCATATCTAACTTTGAGTTAATGTGATCTTTTAGCCATGTTATAAAACTTCGATTGTGCTGTCGTCTTATCCAATTTTTATTCCCATTCATGTTCAAACTAGATAAGTGATCCATGTGTATTGTAACATACGGTTGAACCTCATCATCATTGTGCATAACATACAATTGTGTCTGCTCCCATTGTGTCCTTAATATAGTCATTACTCTTTCCAATTATCCCTTCTCCTGTTATTCTTCTCGAATGACGAGACATGGGAAGCCCTATGGTTTCAACATTGGATAGATATTCAGTACAAAATTCAACAGCTTCTTCGACAATGTACTATTCAGCAATACAACCTTCTGGTCGACTTCTACTTTTTACGTACCCTTTTAATATTCTCATTTATCGTTCTATCGGATACATCCATCTCATATAAGCTGGCCCACAAAGTTGTGTTACCTTAAAAAGAAGAACAGTAAGGTGAACCAATATATCAAAAAACGAGGGTGGAAAATACATTTCCAGCTCACACAAAGTAACAACAATTTCACTTTGTAATGTCAATAATTTCTGAGGATCGATCACTTTACTACAAATTTCCCTAAACAAGAAACATAATTTAGTTATGGCTCGTCGAACTTTTTCAGGTAAAATGGAATGTATACCTATTGGTAGCAAATGCTCCATTAGAACATGACAATCATGAGTCTTCAAACCTTTTAACTAGAGGTCTTTCATACAAACTAAATTTTTAACGTTTGAACTGTATCCTTTTGGAACTTTAACTTCGTGTAGAAATTTACATAAAACAATTTGTTCCTTTCTAGATAGAGTATGAGCGGTTGGAGGTAGCATAACTAAGTGTGATTTTCTTTCTTTACGGAACCCATTTCATTTCTTAATCCCATATCGACCAAATCCAATCTTGCATTGATGTCATCCTTAGACTTTCGTGGAACATTGAGTAACGTACCAATAACACTATCAAATACATTTTTTTCAATATGCATCACATTGAGAAATTGTCTTATATACAATGACTTCTAATATGGCAATTCAAAGAAAATTGACTTTTTCTTCCAACCAATTTTGACAAGGTCTCTCGGTTGTTTGGGACCAAAAATTAACAGAGACAACATCATAAACTTACGCTTCATACATAACCATGGATGTAGGTTATAAATCAAAAAAATCACAGGCCACGTGCTGTGTGATATGCTTTGAAAACCATGTGGATTCATTCCATCAGTAGAAAGTGCAATTCGTAGATTTGTTGACTTTCTACCGAAATCAAGATACTCGTGATCAATTTTTGCCCATTATAGAGAATCTGCAGGGTTTCAAAACTTTCAATTTCTAATTCTTTCATCTGCATGCCATGTCAAGTGTTTTGAATCTTCTTCACTGCGATAGATGCGCCTAAATCTTGGTATTATAAGAAAATACCACACGACTTTTGCTGGAGTAGATTATTTCTTCTTATATCGAGAGACATTTCATTTCGAACACGCCTTTAGTAATTCATATCCGTTTCAAAATAAAAGCAACTATAAGAACACACATGAATCCTTTCGTAACTCATGCCAATAGAGAACAAAATTGGTTTAGCCTCGTAGGTTTGACTAGGAAGTTGATTATCATCTGGCAACATATCTTTTAGGAGTGTTAATAATTCTGTGAAGCTTTTATCAGACCATCCATTAATCGCTTTTAAGTTGTACAACTTTAATATCACTGATAGTCTTGTGAATTTAGTAGAACCATTATATAATGGTTTCTCTGCATCACTCAAAAAACTCTCAAATATTTTAGGACAATCCCGAAGATGTTCTTCAACTGCTTTTGCAATCTCCTTAACTCGGTCCCGCACATATGTATCTGTGTCAAAATCATTTGAAGCATATGTCGCACTATTCTCAAAATTAGTGTTCCCTTTTTTTTCTCACCATGTCTTATCCAACATGTATAGCTTTGCTCAATTCCATGCCATACCAAATGTCCTTCCAATTCATCTGCTCTAACGCATTTTCCAAAACAACATTTTAAACAAGGACAAATGATTCAATTTGGCTCTTTTGCATTCTTCACTGCAAAATCAACAAACTCTCTGACTCCATTTTCATACTCTTTTGACAATCATTTGGCAGACATCCATTTCCGGTCCATTTTATATGACCTATATGAATGCAGTGTTACACAAATTTATCAATCTATAACATTATACCAATCTATTATATATATGCATACAAGTCTAATTTCAAAGCATCCAGATTTTATGTGATTTATCATGTAACAATTTATCTGATTTATCAGGTACCAATTTATATGATTTATCAAGGTTATGCCAACTACTATCATGTAACAATTTATTAGTTTTAGAGACAACAAGAAATTAATAAATACAGAACTTGAGACAACAATCACTCAGTACGAATGGGCGGACAGTAGATGAGGGCTCAGCGAGAAGAGGGCGCACAATAGAGGAGAAGAGTGTTCGTAGCGAGAGAACGTATTAAATATGTTTTTATTTATTTATCAATAATATATAATAGGTAGAATTTGTGGTATACACATTAAAAATAAAATTATGTAAAAGGATTCTGTACAGTAGTTATATATATACCATTTTATAGCGCTTATAAAAAAAGCGCTCTAAAAGACCATGTAATTATGTGAAAGCTGTATATTTTACAGTGCTTATATATAAAGCGCTGTAAACATAGTGTGGGAGCGCTATATTTTACAGCACTTGTATACAAAGTGCTTTAAAAAGCGCTGTAAACATAGTATGGGAGCGCTATATTTTATAGCACTTATATGCAAAGCGCTCTCAAAGTGTTGTAAACATTATGTGAAAGCGCTATGTGACCCTACAACAAAGCTTTTCGCAAAAGCGCTGTAAATCCTAAACACTTTATGACCCTATAACAGAGCTATTTCAAAAGCGCTTGTCATTAAAGCGCTGTTGTATCCTCCGTTAATTTTAAAATATTATACAACAGCGTTTTAAGTTGTGAAGCGCTTTAAAATGTGCGTTGTAAAAGGCAATTTTTGGTGTAGTGCTATTTTGCTAAATGAGGCCTCTTGTTAAACATTCTCCCTTCAATGAAGATTGAGACAAGGCTACCTTTTCTCCATTTACCTATTTATTCTATGTGTAGAAGTTTTTTCAGATCTTATTACTAAAATGCAAAAAAAAATGAGCTATCCATGGTACCTAGATTATGTGGGTAGCATCCATATTATCTCACTTTTTTTTTTGCAAATCACAACGACTTTTCTGTAGAGTTATTCAAGCATATGTTTACTGACTAATTCATCCTTAAGCTCTACCAGGACGATTCTGGCCAATTCATAAATCTTGACAAATCGGACATCTCCATCAGTCGAAAATTGCTCATAATAGACAAACTAACTTCCTAATATGGATTCCATTTAAGGCAGTGGAGACTCCCTTAAAATACCTTGGCTTAGCTTCTTTTGTTTGAAGATCAAACAAGCAAGTGTTTGATTTTGTTCCAGATTGTGTTGGGAAGAAAATCAAACGGTCAAAGGAGAACTTTCTCGCCACGGCGGGAAGGGAGGTGGTGATTAAATTAGTAGTTCAGTCCATACCCTCGTACATTATGAGTTACGTCTTAGTTTGTCTAAGTTTGTGTCATCAGATTGAAGCCATGATTAAGAAATTTTGGTGGGGAGCGTGATAGGGTGACACCAAAAAAATGATTGGATTAACTAGAACAAATGCTTCCAAACAAAAAGCAATGCGGGTGTTGGTTTTCAAAGTTTCAAAGCTTTCAACCTTGCCCTCCTTACCAAATAAGGATTGCAAATCTTATCTAGCCATAATGCTCTAATAAGTTTTGCGTTTGACCTGGTTTTCTGTCACTTCATGATAGAAGGATACTCTCCAAACATTGTCAGAGATATCAATTCCCTTCTTAAGTGCTAAAATTAAATAAATTCATTTTAGGTAAAATTCAAAAAAACAAGGTTAACTAAAGTTAACGAGGATTTAATTATTTCCTAGTGGAAGAAAACCTACCTCCAAATTTCAAATTAAAGTTAACGACGAAAATTAAATAAGCTTTAAAAATATATCACGTCAATATTATTAATACAAATCGTTATTTTTTAACATGAAAATCCCTTTTTGCCCATGCTCGTCCACCAAACAAACACCATTCAATTGTGCATCTTTTTAAGATCATTAGTCCCTAAAATACTGGTGTCCTACGTATCCCCAGGTGCAATTGAGAAATCAAAACACACGTAATTATTGGTATAAAATATTTGTTTGTTGGTCAAATTTATTTATTTATTTATTTTATTAATTTTAATTTTCTTTTTTATTTGTGCGACGGTCATGAGAGACTAATAACAAACGACGCATCCGGAAAACAACTAGCTGGTCCAACAATACGCAAGTTCGATATAGAGAGATAACAATATGTTGTTTTCATTTTTTATCCTTTTATTTATCTTGTTTTTCTAAGTATTTTTAAGTTTACTTGAATAAATAGAACCATAAATGAGTGTTTTTGTTAGGTTTGAGATTTTTCACATTACATTAATTGTTGAACAACATGTTTTCTCAATTCAATATTTTATTTTATATTTAGAATATGAAAATGCATTTTTGTTTAAATTATAACATTATATATAAAAAAAGACAAACATGATAGTGTTATAAAAAATATTATAAATAGTCTTGCTATATGAACAAAGTTAACATGAAAATAATAAATAAAAATTAAGACATTGGTTCATAAAAAAGGAAACATAAAAAACAACAAAGATAATAAACAAAACAAAACTATTATATTAGTTTGTTTCAAAGAAACGAAATTTACGTACTAAATTTTTGAGATTCTTTTGTCTCTCCTTTTATCTCCGTCTCAGATTTTTCTTTATTTTGAAATTTTTGATTATGGAGAAGGTTGTGTAAGAATGGCACAACTAGTGATCGAAATAGGCTAGGACGTCCGTCAAGGGCCTATGGCCTGGTCTGACCTGTTTAATAAGAAGGCTAGGCTCATACTATTTTTAAAACCTGTTTATTTAAATAGGTTAGGTTCAGGCTTATATAAAAGCCTATTAAGTCTGAAAGGCCGGTCTATATATATATATTATTTATTAATGTTATTTTTTTTATTATATATTAATATTATTGTTTTCTATTTTAAAGTATATATATATTTTATTCTTTATTAATTTTATTTATTAATATTATTGTTTTCTATTTTAAAGTCTATCAATTAGGCTATTTTAATATTATTTTATTATATTAGATTTGATTATAATGTTATTTGTTTTCCTTATATAAAACTGTCTAATTTAGCTTATTTAAAAAAAATGTAAAATATAACATTTAATTGTTTTAATATGAATAAGGCTTTTAAATATGTTTCCAAATTGGGCCAGATTTTTAAAAAGGTCAGGCCAGGCAAAAAAAAAAAGCCTTTGATAAGCGGTAGGCCCTAAAAAATTAATTGTAGGCCAGACTCATGTATTTCAAAGCCTGGCCTGACCTATTCTCACCACTAGGCACAACAGAGAACCAGAAGTGGTTTTCTAGTGGGTCTCTATTTCCTAAAATCGGTCTCTATTTCCTAATCTCCTCATTTCCTCTAAGAGTCTCATAATACTCTTATTTATATTAATAAATTAGAGTTAAGTAATTTTTAGAAATAAATTTCTACCATTATGACTAATTAAGTTAATTCTCAAATTTTATTTTCTTTTAAAAACATTCCTTAAATTCCAAAAAATCATATTCAATAACAATCATTCATATCTAATTTACTCCAAAAAATTCGATATATATTAATTTTATATTTAATTTCATTTCATTTTTTTATTAAATAAAAATAAAAAATTTTGAATTAATTTTTGAGAATATTAAAAAAAGGCGGACAAAATTAGGTGTCGACAGTAATCAAAATTAAAGAATGATTGAAGAGAGATGTTTCGTGTTGATGATCTTTTTCTTCGACGCTGCAAGAGATAAACAAATGAACCTTTCTACTGAAATTTTGTGGTTATGTGACCATTGACTAAAAGGATTTACAACTCATGAGAATAATTTTAAAAATAATTTTTAAAGTCTATCTCATAATTCCCCAAAAAAGCTATGGGAACCATGTTCATATTGCCTTTATATGTATGTGTTTTGATGACATGTTTATTGATTTTGAATGTGATTCAATTTTTGACATGTTATGAATCGGTTGCTTTATTCAATTATATATGATGCAGTATTTATTAGCTAGTTGATTTATCATTCGGTTTTATACATATGCGTCCTTATTACGAACATTGATTAAATTTGCATTTTTTCTTTCCAAAGTCAAAAGAACGCATATTGATTAAATTGATTCAAAAGCTTTAAATTGTTTTAAGTACTTGAAACTTATACGAGTACTAGTATAAGTGAGTTAATTGGATTTAAAAAAATGATTTCAGTGTGTTTGTCAAATCAAATATTATGTAATTGCTAAATAAGTTTATTAATAAGAAACATTTTAAGAGATACAATTGGTAGCATTCCTTTTGATTCTAAGATTTTTGAATTTGGCACTTTAGTATTTTATGTTTCGTATCTTGTTTGATTGCTATGCAATTTCAAACAATTTATTACCTTTCCAAATAAATGATACAATTTTGGAAACATATGAAATTTAAATTGATGTATATCTGATGACATTTGTATTTGAAATTGATATGAGAAATTAATTCAAAAGGAATTACTGATATTGTTTGATTATTTTATCGGATATGCGTGTGATTATTTGAATTACATGATATTAATTTTATTAATTAATCTTAAGAGGTATATTTATGGCTTTCGAGATTTTGGTTTTTGGTTTATTTAAAAATACTATGACAGTTTATTTATTTAAAATAATTTTAATTGCTCGTAATAACGAGAGGAAGCACCAAACAAGGATGTCGGTGAAGAAGTTTGAGAAGTCAACTCAAAGACTGAAATATTGTATGTTACATTAAGATAAATTAGTCTTTCACATTAGGTGGTCATAACTTCAATACATAGTCTTATATATTTTGTATATGATGCAAGATATATATATAGCATGTGTGCTAGCATATTTTATTATTTTATATGCTTTAGATTTTGGCAGGATATATACATGTCTGCTGAGAGACGTTTGTATAAGATACAAAAGCCAATGAGATCACCTAATTAAATATTCAACATATACAACATAAAAATTTGAACTTTATTTCATATACATCATGAAAATTAAAATCTCATGAAATATATTAAAAAAGTTCGAACTTTCACCATTGAAATCATATACTACATATCAAACTCAATGAAAATTTAGAGTTTTACTATTTTAATTCATTAGTTTGCGTTTATTCTTTTTTAAGACAATCATTCACAATTATCTATTTCATAACATCCTACCTACGGTCTAACTATGATTTGTATGGAAAAAAACCCTTACCTTTGTCGTTTTGCTTCCTAGCAAAAAAAATCTCAATCCACGCAAATTGGTCTTAGCTCCACTAAGTCTATACCTTCACGAAATAATTGACCACTCATTCTTAGTTTCAAACAACCTAATACTACTCTTAACCAAAGATGAGAGGTTGACAGTTAAGTTCACTACACAAAGTATAAAACATACTACACAAAGTATAAAACATAGAATATTTTAACTAGCTACACAATTCTACAAAGATACTAACTTTTCAATAAATTTTTCAAACGTTAAAAATTCGTGTAAATTAATTCTTTCAAAAGTATAAACCAAAAATATAAAAATTAAGCTTTTGCACATCATAAACAACCCACAGCAACAACTATTTTTTTCCATAAAAATGATTGTTTAATCTCTTTCTTAAAATGCTTTTTAGAATAGATAATCATTTCTAACCATTTTGAAGTCATAAACTCAATTTTTCATAATAACATATTTTTTGTTATATTTTTCAAAGAAATTCTAAAAACCCCAAAAATTGATTTTCAAGATAAATAATATTCCCAAAATTCCCTACACAAATAGTTTTTTCACCTATTAAAGTAAAAACAATTTCCCACCGAGGTCTCAAACTTTTCACAAAACTAATATTTAGACATTAAGAAACACTTTTCATTGCACAAAAATTAATGCTTGATACAAATAAACACCTTTGATCAATTAAAATAAATTTTCTATGTCAATGACATCAAGTAAATCAAGAATCCTTTGGAAATAACAACACAACACTAAAGTTTAAAATAACAAGTAGAGGATGAAAATATTCCAAATTTGTAGTCACAATGCGAATGCGATTTCTCACATTCTAGACTTTGTTTTGATGATCTGATCGTTGAAATCCAAGAATCATACGTTGTAAACTTCTTGTTCAAAAATCAGCTCAATCCAACGGTGAATGAAGACATAGTTGTGACTTTAAGGTTACTTGTTTGCAAACTTTTTATGTCAAGAATATATTTTTTTTTGTGGTTAATTAACATTAAAATCTAATAATATTTTTGTCTAGAAACTTTTTGTTAGCATTAAAAGAAAATAAAGTTTTGGTCAAAGGAATAATTAAATTAAATGAAGTGATATACATTGTCATGAAGGGAGAGATTTGAAGTGGAAATAAAAGTCACAAGAAAAAGGGTTTGAATTGTGACCATTTTTAAAAATTTAATCTACACTTAATATAAATGATTCTCAAGTTCAAAACTTGGAGAATGTTGAATTCAAAATGTTCTAAAGTGTTAGTGCAGAAGAAAAATTAATGCAGCATATATGTGTGATATAAATTTAAAGCATTAAAGGTCAAAATTTAAGGAAGAGAATCACACACAAGAAGTATCTTGGTTGATCCAACTTGGGCTACGATCAATCCTCGCATTAAGTGAAATTTTTCACTAAGATGCTTGAGAGAATTGTTGGAACCAAGTTGGGTTTCCTCTTGTGATTTTGATGTTATCAAAAGTATTTTGTGACAATAGTTTGTTTGGACTAATGGCTTCATTAAGTGTGCAACAGTTAAAACAAGAAAATCAGATGAAGGTACCAGAGGAACGTACTAGAGGAAGCTACTAGAGGAAATGACCAGAGGATGAGATTAGAGGAACACAAAAGCATACGCGTCTTCCTCTAAACATATGCCTCTCAAAGCAACGTGCCTCTGAAGGTTACGAAGAACGCCTTCGATGTTTGGCTCTGAAGTTTGAGTCTAAACACTGCCTTTGATAACTAAATTTGAAGTATGCCTCTAAAGCCCTTGCGTGCCTCTAATATGCACAAACTCAGCTAACAGTAACTCTATATAGATTGTTCACGCCATGAATTCAAAGCCCAAATTCCGCTAATAAAAAGTTCCAACACACTCAAATGTTGCCTCTAATATGCAGCCTCTAATGTTGCACTGACTCTGATGATTCAACAATATGATTTGCCCAAAGCTACTAACTATAAGTCATACAATTCAACCTCTGACTTTAATTATCCAAGAAACACAACATCTCACTCTAAAAAATAAAGTTAATGGCTTTGATGGAAAGTCAACGACTTTGATTGAAAGAATTCATTCTGGAGAAAATACTTAGCCGAATCAGAATCTCTGATATTCAAGAACAATTCCTAATCCATTCCTGCTCCAATCAATCAAGAGTATGAAGAAAGATTCATGTGAATAAGTTTTGGAACACAATATGAAATTATATACAACTCAATTATAATTGAAGAAAATATTTGACAAGGTGAAAAGAAGATTTGGCAAGAATCTTGTTCACAAGAAATTATAGGGCAAAATATTGTTTAGAAGAAGATATGGCCAAAATATTGTTAACTAGAAGATATGGTCAAAATATTGTTCAAAATAAGATATGGTCAAAATATTGTTCACAAGAAGATATGCTCAAAATTTTCTCACCAGAAGATATGCTTAGAATTTGTTCACAAGAAGATACATTTAGAATTCTTCACAAGAAGAACCACTCAGATTATTCACAAGGAGATACACTCATAATTTGTTCATAAGAAAGATATGATCTACAAGAAAAAAAATGAAACCCTAATCTATTCTATAAATAGATACTTAAGGCTGATGAATAAAACACGAGCTCATAAACTCCAAAATCCATACAATTCAGAAAAACTTTTGAGAGCTCAGATTTCCTAAGTATTCAAAGTTGAATGGTTTAAGTTCTAAAGAAGCACTTGCTCAAAGAATTATTGTCTAAGTATTTTATTGTGAGAAATCTATTATGCGTGTTTTGCGAGAATGCAATATTGTTCATTATTTTTGGGATATGTTGTTGGTGTAAGCCCTAGAGTCAATCTATTTTATATAGATTATTTGTATCATAGATTTAAGTCATATTCAAATTTTAGTTATATGTACAAGACATCATTTATTATGTTATTAACAATATAATATAACAAAGTCTTTAGAATAGATAGTTTGTTTAATAGAACATCAAGTGTAACTTGATTGAAAGACTCTATTGAACATTATTCGTATTGTATCCATAGCCAAAGTATTATTGTGCATTAGGACAACAATAATACATCGAGACTATTACGTAAGTAGACAGATGACGACATCTCATGGATCATGGATATGAGATATCAAGTCGTCATATAGGTATAAATATTAAGTGTAATATTTATATTAGATTGACCTACCATGAGAATGCTACATAATTATTGTGTAGGTGTCATTAGTGATTCTCATGCGACCATAGTGAGTAGACCTTCGAGTTGAAGTCAATACTATCCCTACATGAGGAGTTTATGCTTTAAGGCCATCAAACGTTGTCAGTTACAGGAAAATAATAAAGGTGGTTGTTGGGCTTGCAAGGAACCACGTGGAGGGTGTGGGTGATGTAGATATGATTCATCCCTCCTACAAAACATGAGTTATGTCTCGGGCCACTTGATAAAGTGCGACAGTGGAAATGCATGACCATCCTAGAATAGATTAATACGTGATATAGGGTCCATTGATTTTACGCGTCCATTATGGAATCGAGAAATAAAGAATTGAGCATTGCAAGGATGACACATATTCTAACTAGCGTTTAATTAGGTATTTGAACGAAGGGACAATTGCTACACAATAAATAGTGGTCGCACTAAGGTTTAAGACCCTAAAATGAAAATCTGGAACTAAAAATTCGGATTCGGAAGTCGATTACGAGTAGGGAAAGTATCACCACCCTACACTTTCCATTAAAACGGTTACCCTATAATTAATTGTATATAGAATATTTATTTATTTAATTATTTATTTTACCCCAAAAAGAATAATAAAAAGTAAATGAATCATTTACACTAATAAAAAAGGGAAAAATATTTTTTTTATTAATTTAGTTTGATAACGGACTAAGTCATATATTCACGTCCATAATCTTTAGAAACTCTTGCTCTCTTACTTCATTGAGGTTTTGTTTCGCCTTGTTCATTGCTTTTAGTGCTTCTGATTACGAGAGCATGACTTGTTTTGGTGACCCTGAAGGTGCAAACACGAGAAGGGGGGTTGAATTGTGTTTGACTAACTTGAATACTTTTCCTGCTTTTATACTTTTAAAACAAAACATGATGTATGAATAAAAACAGAGTTAGCAGCGGATATAAAGTAAAAATAAAAACACGAAATTTTTATACTAGTTCACCGTAAACGAGGCTACGTCCAATCCCTTCACCTTGAAGGATTTCACTAATTCAAACCTTGAATTACAACAGTTCCACTGACCCTCCAAGTCAGTCTTCTCAAACAGTCTAACAATCCTAGACTCTTGAGGAATACAGCACCTGTCTTCTCCTGCCAATCTGACAACCCCAGATTGTAGAAGGAATTACAACACCTTGAATCTAATTTCCAAGTAATCTGCTACCCCTTCTGACTCCCTCAGATTGTAGACTCTACTTCAACAACTTAGATCTAACACAAAAGAAAGAAAATAACACGAGTGCTAGCTTCTGGAAAGCTGGAACTCACAATTAACCTCACTAAAAACTTGAGTGTTTGCTTTGGAAGTTTATGACTCTTTTGTGATTTTCGATGCTAAGTATTCTGCCTTGAGCCTCCTTTTATAGATGCGAATTAGGGTCTCTTCCAAGCTTAATTTCGAGCTGAATCTTGCTGGATTCTCTTGCAAAAATATCTTGACCAATTCGGCTTCATTTAAATAAAAAACATATCTTTTTTTAAGCTTTAGATTTTCTTTCAAAAATAACTGGCCAATCATGTCTTTAGTTTCTTCCCGCCAACAGCTCCTAAATTCCACAATACTTCACTTTATTTTTGTAATAAATCTTTTTAATACTTTGTTCAAAATAAATTAAAATCTCCACCGTTAATCCTGATGATTAAATCTGGACCATTTTATCTTTTGCGCTAGTCCACATCTAAACCATACTGAGTGATCTGCTGTGATCCTCTGATTTCGGCCACTGCTGGACCACACTTTCTAACCTTCTGATCTTCTGATCTCAGCCATCCTGGTCTAGCAAACTGATTTGCTGTGATCCTCTGATCTCACCCATTGCTGGACCACACATCCTGACCTTCTGATTTCGGCCAACACTGGGCCATGGTCTGATCTTCTGATCTTGGACAACACTGGGCCAAAAACTTAAATCTGAACCATTGATCTGAAAATCTTCCCTCTGATCAGGACCAATTGTGGACTTGGTCTGGATTAAACTGATATTAAATCTGGACAAATAATATTTCAGTCTGGACATTTTACCTTATGTTTTGGATCAGTTCTGGATCAATTCTGGAGATCATTTCTTCTGGTTTGGACTTAGTTTCATACCCTGAACCATGCTATATTCTGGTATGGGTCAAATCTGGATTAATTCCTTTGTTCTGGACCCATTAATTTACCCTCTGATTAAGTCTGGATCAAGTTTGGGCTGTTTATTATTTCACTGCCAGGCCATCTTCTGGTCAGAATAACTTCTGGAATAATTCTCACATTTGATTCCTTCTGGTCTGGATCAAGTCTCCCTCTGGCAGGCTTCCTACTGGTCTGGTCCAGGTCTCCTTCTGACTTTGCTTCCTTCTGATATGAGCCAGCAAAGATATCTTCTGGTGATGTTTTGACATCCTGGTGTATTCTCTGGTAATTCCAGGATGCATTCTGGATGCATCTTCTGCCTCTGCAAACTTCAATTTCTGGTGGTATTTAATGTAATAATTCAAGGTACAAAATAAGATTACATGGAGTGCTTTTGTAAACATCAAAATCCTAAGTACTTAGAACCAACTTGGTTCCAACAATCTCCCCCTTTTTGATGATGACAAAAACCTTTATTTTGCTAGCTTGTAACTCGAAGACTTGAATTACTCTCCCTCAGACCAATTTCTCCCCCTAAGTCTGATACTGACTTTTTCTTCTCCTTTTCAACTCCTTCTCTTTTCTTCTCTTCTTCTCTCCTTTTCAACTCCTTCTTTATTCTCTCTTTCTTTTCTCCCTTCACATAGCCTCTCCTTTTCAACTCCTTCTTTTTTCACTCTTTCTTTTTCTCTCTTTATTGTTCTCTCTCCCTGTTTCCTCTCCTTTTCAACTTCTTCTCTTTTTCACTCTTTCTTTTTCTCTCTCCCTGATTCTTCTCCTTTTCAACTCCTTCTTTTTTCATCTCTTTCTTTTTCACTTCTCCTTTCTTTTTATCTCTCCTTTTCTACTTATTTCTCCTTTTTCTCTCTCTCTCTCCCCCTTTTTGTCATTAGCCAAAAAGTGGTCCTACTATTTTTGTATTTTTTTGCTTTTCTCTTTACAAATTATAGAAAGTAAAACAGAAAATAAAAGACAGAAAATAAAATTACAAGAAATTTAAAAAACTCCTAAGATGACTACTTGAGCTAGTCAGATATGGAGACAATGTTGAGATGCTTCTTGATGAACTCGAACCTATCTTCTGGTAATGCTTTGGTGAAGATGTCAGCCCATTGATGATTAGTGTCCACAAACTGGATGCTTAAAGTCTCTTTTTGAACATGGTCCCTAATGAAATGGTGTTTTATTTCAATGTGTTTGGCTCTAGAGTGTAAGATAGGGTTCTTGGTTAGGTTTATGGCTGAAGTGTTATCACAGAACAAAGGGATATTGGTTTCAAAGATGTTGTAATCTTCAAGTTGATGTTTCATCCAGAGTAATTGTGAACTGCATCCTGCTGCTGATATATACTCAGCTTCAGCTGTTGACATGGCAATGGTGCTTTGTCTTTTGCTTGACCAAGAGATCAAATTATCACCTAAGAAAGTGCAGTTGCCACTTGTACTTTTCCTTTCCAGCTTGTCTCCAGCATAGTCGGAATCACAAAAACCTCTGAGTTTGTACGTGGGGGTTTTCTTGTATAACAAAGTAAGGTTAGTGGTTCCTTTATGGTATCTCAAAGTTCGTTTGACAGCAGTTAAATGGGATTCCCTAGGGTCAGCTTGAATACGGGCACAGACACAAACACTAAATAAGATGTCAGGTCTAGAAGTAGTTAAATAAAGAAGGGGTCCAATCATACCTCTTTATGTTTTCTGGTCTACCTTTTGGCTGGTTTCATCTTTCTCAAGTGAGCAGGTTGGGTGCATGGGGGTGGCCATAGGCTTACATTCACTCATTTTGAACTTTTTAAGAAGTTATTTAGTATATTTAGATTGGTAAATTAGTATACCTGATTTACCTTGGTGAATCTGAATTCCCAGGAAGAACTTGAGTTCTCCCATCATGCTCATTTGGAACTCTTTCTGCATAAAGTCAGAAAACTCTTTGCACAAAGTGCCATTAGTTGATCCAAATATGATATCATCAACATAAACTTGGATAATTAGAATATCATTTTTAATGGATTTCCTAAATAGTGTATTATCAATCTGGCATCTATTAAATTCATTTTTGAGCAGAAAGTTACTAAGTCTGTCATACCATGCCCTTGGTGCTTGTTTTAAACCATATAAAGATTTTTTAAGTTTAAAAACATGGTCTGGAGAATTACAGTTTTCAAATCCAGGGGGTTGTTTGACATAGACTTCCTCACTTATGTAGCCATTTAAGAATGCACTTTTAACATCCATTTGATACAGCATTATATCATGATTAGCAGCACATGATAAGAGAATTCTAATTGCTTCTAACCTGGCCACTGGAGCAAAAGTCTCAGTGTAGTCTATACCTTCCTGTTGACTGTATCCTTGAGCTACAAGTATGGCTTTGTTCCTTACCACTTCACCTTTTTCATTTAGTTTATTTCTGAACACCCACTTGGTTCCAATAATGTTTTTGTTTGGTCTGGGTACCAGATCCCAAACATCATTCCTTTGGAATTCATTCAGCTCTTATTGCATTGCAAGTATCCAACCTTCCTCTGCCAAAGCCTCATCAACATTGCTTGGTTCAATTGTTGAGAGTAAACCAAACAGACTGGTTTCTCTACTTGATGATCTGGTCTTTATAGGTTCTGTTGCACTGCAAATAATGAGAGATTCTGGATGTGAAGACTTGTACTTCCATCCATTCTTTCCCTCTGACTTGTTTTCAGAGTCAACATGTTCTTCTTCATCTTGATCTTTCTCAGATTCTGCTTCTGGTTCCTGTGCCTCTGGTTCACCTGCAATTTCCTCATCTTGCTTTGACTTTTCAAAGTCAAGCTGTTTATCATCAAACTTAATGTGGATTGAGTCATCCACAGTGTTAATTTCTTTGTTAAACACTCTATAAGCTTTTGATCTCTCAGAGTAGCCAATAAAGATACACTTTTGAGATCTAGAATCAAACTTAGCTAGGTTATCTTTAGTGTTCAACATAAAACAGATGCAGCCAAATTGCTTAAGGTAGGAAATATTGGGTTTCTTACCTTTCCACAGTTCGTAGGGAGTTTTATTTAAGATGGACCTGATGTAGACTCTATTCTGAATGTAGCAGGCTGTGTCGACAGCTTCTACCCAAAGGTAGGTGGCAACCATCATATCATTCAGCATGGTTCTGGCCATCTCCTGCAGTGATCTGTTCTTCCTTTCTACCACTCCATTCTGTTGAGGTGTTTTGGGGGATGAGAAGTTGAGAGATGCCATTCTCATCACAGAATTCTTCAAAATACTTATTCTCGAATTCACCTCCATGATCACTTCTGATGGTTATGATCTTAATGCCCTGTTCATTCATAACTTGCTTACAAAAAGAAATAAATACTCTGTGAGATTCATCTTTGTTCTTTAAAAATTTTACCCAAGTCCACCTTGAGTAATCATCAACAATTACAAAATCATATTTCTTACCACCGAGGAAAGCTGTTCGAACAGGACCAAACAGATCTAAGTGAAGCAGTTCAAGTGGTTGAGAGGTAGAAACACATTTTTTAGTTTTAAAAGAGCTTTTAGTTTGTTTACCTTTTTGACATGCTTCACACAGAATCTCAGATTTGGAACTTACCTTGGGAAGCCCTCTTACCAACTGGAGTTTGCTCAACTCGGATATAAGTCTAGGGTTTGCATGCCCTAGCCTCTTGTGCCAAATCAGATTCTGCTCACTTACAGATAATAGGCATTTAACCTGTTGCTTAGCAAGACTGAACAGATCAATTTTATAAACAATATCCTTTCTAGTGCCAGTAAATAAAACCGACCCATCAAGTTGACTAACAGCTTTGCAAGTTTTTTGATTAAAAATAACATCATAGTTGCAATCACTTAATTGACTTATGCTCAGAAGATTGTGTTTTAGCCCTTTAACTAACAGAACATTTTTAATAGAAAGGAAAGAAGAAGTGTTACCAACAGTTCCTGTACCAATAATTTGACCTTTCTAGTTTCCTCCAAAAGAAACTTTGCCTCCATTCTTCATAGTCATATCTAGAAACATAGATTTGTCTCCTGTCATGTGCTTGGAGCAGCCACTGTCAAGATACCAAGTTTTGTGTTGTTGATCAGACCTTGCCTTTTTTCTGTCAGAATCAGAGTCAGAGTCAGATTCAGACTTAGCTTCTGTTCGAGCCATTAGAGCGAGTTCTTCTTTTGGCCTATTTGAGCAGTTTCCTTGATTCTTCTTTGGTTGATAAACCATGATCCTCTGATGATTCTAGAACATGTTTTGATTATCATAATTTTGGTGAATCCAATGATTCTGATAACCTTGATAATTCTGGTAATTCCTGATCTGATTCTGGTTCTGGTTCTAGTGTTGATTCTGATTCTGGTTCCAGAATTGATTCTGGTTTCAGTTCCTTTGCTTCTGATACTGATTTCAGTTTTGGTTCTGGTTCCAATTTCTGTGCTTCTGATACTGGTTCCAGTTCTGGATCTGGTTCCAGTTTCTATTCTGATTCTGGTTCTGGTTGTGTTGACCAGACCTTCTTCCATCAGACTTAGATTGCTTTTGCCTGGTTGTAGCAGGAACATAAACCTTCTTCTGCTTGTGCATTGCCAACATCCATTGTCCAGGCACCATTGTTGGTGTCTCCTTCTGGTTGCTCAGAACATCTGCAACATAGACAATTTGATCCTTTGGTACCCAAAACTGATTGGGTCCAGGTTTGTTAGTCTTAACAGCTTTCTGATCTTGTTCAGATATTACCATTAGACAAGATAATTCAGAGTGACCTTTCTTAGCACAAACAATGCATAAAACATCAGAATGAACAGCTTTACTTTCAGTAATCGTTTCTGTAAAACCAAGACCTCTCTTTCCAGTGTTATTGTTTCCATAAATCATAGATGCATCTTTACTTCTTTCCATTCCATTAGAAATAAAGTTTTGAAAGAATTGTTCATGCATATCAGATTCACAAACAGTTTTGGAAGTGGAACAAACATTGCTTTTGAGAGTTTGGTTTTCAGATTTGAGTCTTGCAACTTCAGTTTTAAAATCTTTGTTTTCAGTTGCATAATCAGAATTTCGATTCTTTAAAACTTGGACTTCTTTGGTTAGATTTTTCTTATCTTCCCTAAGAGTTTTCAGTTTCGAAGACATCTTATTGTTTGCATTTAACAAGTCTTTTACAGCATCAATTAATTCAGATTTAGAGAGATAAGAAAATACCTCAGTGTCTTCATCTTCTGAATTTGTTCCAGAGCATGAGCTGTATTTAGAACTTGAATTTTTATGAGCCATCAGAGCCAGAATTGCTCCATCTTATGTGCTTCCAGACTTGCTTGAACGACTGCTTCGATCATTCTTTCTTCTGCCTGCTTTCCTTCCTGAATTCTTGCCTTTATGAAGTCCAGAGGCAGACCTGATGTGTGCCATCTTTGTTGTTTCTGCCTCTTCTTCATCAGACGATTCTTCCTCTGATTCTGATATATCCCAGGCGGCCATCAGACCCTTCTTTCTGAATCTGGAACTCTTCTTGTGCTGTTTGCCTTTTTCCAGATTTGGACATTCTGACTTGATATGTCCAGGTTTATTGCATCCATAACAGATGATGTTCTTCTTGTCAGATTCTTCCTTATCTTTGCTGTTATGTTTCTTCTTGGAATCTCCCCTCTTCCTGTTTTCCCAGATCTTAACCATCTTTTTGGTTAAGTAAGCCATATCATCACAGTCACTGTCACTATCCTCTGATTCTGATGCTGCCTTTGCAGCTTTCTTCTGTTTCGACTTCAGGGCCAGATTTTTCTTCTTCTTTGGTTCATCTGCTTCCAGTTCTATTTCATGAGACCTGACTAAGCTGATCAGATCTTCAAGTCTTAAGTTATTCAGATCTTTGGCTTGCTGAACTGCAGTAACCATTGGTCTCCACTTGGTTGGTAAACTTCTTAGAATCTTCTTGACATGATCTACTGTTGTGTTCAGTCCAGATATCAGAGTCTGGAATCTACATAACATTCCATCAATGTTTTCATCATCTTCAATCTTGAACATCTCATACTGTTTGATCAGTATGTTAGCCCTTGCTTCTTGAACCTCCTGGCTTCCTTCATAGGTCAGAACTAGACTGTCGAATATGCTCTTTGTTGTTTCTTTATCTATGCATCTGTCAAATTCCTTGAATGTGATGGCACTAATCATGATGTTTCTAGACTTGTGATGAAGTTTGTGTAATTTGCTCTGATCTGGTTTCATATCATCCATGTCTAGTTCTTTAGTTGGATCTTCTAGATCAGTAGGTGCAGTGTATCCTTTGACTACCATCTTCCATAATTTAGGATCTTGAGATATGAAGAAACTTCTCATTATGTCCTTCCAATACTCAAACCTTTCTCCATCAAATAGTGGATGTCTGTTGATGTTGCCTCCCAGTTCATCTCTGGATTCTGCCATGTTGAACCCCTTGGACCTTTCCTTAAACACTGCTAAGTGCTCAGCCTTGAGACGAGCTCTGATGCCAATTGAAGGTGCAAACACGAGAAAGGGGGGTTGAATTGTGTTTGACTAACTTGAATACTTTTCCTGTTTTTATACTTTTCAAACAAAACTTGACGTATGAATAAAAACAGAGTTAGCAGCGGATATAAAGTAAAAATAAAAACACAGAATTTTTATACTAGTTCACCGTTAACGAGGCTACGTCTAGTCCCTTCACCTTGAAGGATTTCACTAATTCAAACCTTGAATTACAACAGTTCCACTGACCCTCCAAGTCAGTCTTCTCAAATAGTCTAACAATCCTAGACTCTTGAGGAATCAACACCTGTCTTCTCCTGCCAATCTGACAACCCCATATTGTAGAAGGAATTACAATACCTTGAATTTAATTGCCAAGTAATCTGCTACCCCTTCTGACTCCCTCAGATTGTAGACTCTACTTCAACAACTTAGATCTAACACAAAGGAACGAAAATAACACGAGTGCTTGCTTCTGGAAAGCTGGAACTCACAATTAACCTCACTGAAAACTTGAGTGTTTGCTTTGGAAGTGTATGACTCTTTTTTGATTTTCGATGCTAAGTATTCTGCCTTGAGCCTCCTTTTATAGATGCGAATTAGGGCCTCTTCCAAGCTTAATTTGGAGCTGAATCTTGCTAGATTCTCTTGCAAAAATATCATGACCAATTCGGCTTCATTTAAATAAAAAACATATCTTTTTTAAGCTTCAGATTTTCTTTCAAAAATAACTGGCCAATCATGTCTTTAGTTTCTTCCCGCCAACAGCTCCTGAATTCCACAATACTTCACATTATTTTTGTAATAAATCTTTTTAATACTTTGTTCAAAATAAGTTAAAATCTCCACCATTAATCCTCATGATTAAATCTGGACCATTTGATCTTTTGCGCTAGTCCACATCTGGACCATACTGAGTGATCTCCTGTGATCCTCTGATCTCGGCCACTGCTGGACCACACTTTCTAACCTTCTGATCTTCTGATCTCGGCCATCCTGGTCTAGCAAACTGATTTGCTGTGATCCTCTGATCACGGCCATTGCTGGACCACACATCTTGACCTTTTGATTTCGGCCAACACTGGGTCATGGTCTGATCTTCTGATCTCGGCCAACAATGGGCCAAATACTTAAATATGAACCATTGATCTAAAAATCTTCCCTCTGATCTGGACCAATTCTGGACTTGGTCTGGATTAAACTGAAATTAAATCTCGACAAATAATATTTCAGTCTGGACATTTTACCTTCTGTTTTGGATCAGTTCTGGATCAATTCTGGAGATCATTTCTTCTGGTCTGGACTTAGTTTCATACCCTGAACCATGCTATCTTCTGGTCTGGGTCAAATCTGGATTAATTCCTTTGTTCTGGACCCATTAATTTACCCTCTGATTAAGTCTGGATCAAGTCTGGGCTGTTTATTATTTCACTACCAGGCCATCTTCTGGTCAGAATAACTTCTGGAATAAATCTCACATTTGATTCCTTCTGGTCTGGATCAAGTCTCCCTCTGGCAGGCTTCCTTCTGGTCTGGTCCAGGTCTCCTTCTAACTTTGCTTCCTTTTGATATGGGCCAGCAAAGATATCTTCTGGTAATGTTTTGACATCCTGATGTATCCTCTGGTAAATCTAGGATGCATTCTGGATGCATCTTCTGCCTATGCAAACTTCAATTTCTGGTGGTATTTAATGTAATAATTCAAGGTACCAAATAAGATTACATGGAGTGCTTTTGTAAACATCAAAATCCTAAGTAATCATTTGGCTCTATGATCATTTTAGTATTTAGGTTATAAAACCTATACATTTTTCTATTTACTACATACCCAATGAATACACATTCATAGGCTCTACTAGTGAGTTTAATTCATTAGGGATTGGGGAATCTGACATAAGCCAGATAGCCCCAAGATCAAAAATAAAACAAATTCAATTTTTTTTCTTCAAAATCTCATAAGGAGATGTTTTGTTTTTAGATTAAGAAACTTTATTCAAAACATAGCAAATAGTCAATACAAATTCCCCCCACCAATGAGATGCAGCACCAGACTTAATCATGATAGTAATAACTATTTTAGTAAAAGTTATATCCTTTCTTTCATCTTTACCATTCATTTTAGACAAATATGGTGCAATTGTTTCTTATATAATTCCATGTAGTTTATAAAAATCATTGGAAATACTAGAATCGTATTATGTTCCTCTATCATTGTGAAACCTCTTAATCTTTCCACTAAATTGATTTTCATTCTCAGTTACAAAGATCCTAAACATGTCAAACGCTTCACTTTTATTTTTCATTAGATATACAAAAGAGATATAATAACGTTTATAATTTCTTGTAGTCCCAACAAGTTCACATATATCAGTGTATTAAATCTAAAAGCTCAGATTTTCTGATGACTGATTTATGTGAACTTTTTGTTATATTAGTTTGACTACAAAAATCACATTTTTCAAAATCATTTAAAGATAACTTTGGAATTAAACCTAAGTTATTTAAGTTTGAAATTACACGTTTGTTCTCATGACAGAGTCAAGCATGTCAAATATTAAAATCATATAACATGTAAGCAGAAGAAGATATTTTATTAATTTCAACATTTAATTTAAACATACCATTAGTGGTATACCCTTTCCCAACAAAAATACCATTTTTAGAAATATCGTACAAATTTTTCCCTATGGACTGAGTAAACTCTGCCTTATTTAGAAGAAAATTGAAAACAATATTTTTTCTTATCTTTGGAGGTGTGTTATCAGACTCTCTAGAGAAAATTATTTTGTTTTATCCTTGGGATAATTTTTGAAATACTTCCAAGCAGGGTAAGTTTGTCAATAATAAAAACAACTTGAAATTGTCCATCTAATGTCATACCTTCAGATATGATCTCATTAGTTATCTTTTGAATTTCATGGGATGGCGCCTCCACGGGGTCTGTCATCGGACATCTAATACTTGAAGTAGCGGCTCAAAGCAAAAATTTTAGCTCACTTCTTCGGTATAATATTTCTTCTTCAGAGCATCTCAAACATCTCTAGCAATATTGCAAGAACTGTAGTAATCATACAGATCATTAGCAAGTCCATTAGGAATATAATTCTTACAGAGGTAATGATTATCCTCCCATTAAGTTAATTCTGCAGTTTTCTTATCTATTTTTGTTCGTTTAGTTGTTTATGTGACCATTAGAATGTCATCTTTTAGAATGTTGACAACCTTTTTCATAGTTAAGAAAAATAACATCTTTCGTTGTCATCATTTGAAGTGACATCCTTCGAATCCAAACGGTTTATTGAAATTAGAAGCAGCGAAACCAGACCTAACAATTCCTTCGGGTGACATGACAACAATAAACGTCTTAAAATTGTTCATTTTATGTTTCAAAAAACTATTTTTAAAATAATTTTCAGCCAACGAAGAAATTAATAGGTTGAGTTGCGAACTAGGTCGCTCTCTTTAAAACGTTTTTCATAGAGATGACGATTAGATCCAGACCCAATGGGTACCCGCAAAATAACCCGGAATGGGTGGGGTAAAAACCCACATAATGGGTATGAGTATGGGGACAGACAATTACCCGCAAAATTGAACGGGTATGGGTGCGGGTACGGGTAATATAGTACCCACCCTGTCCCACACCTGCACTTATATATTATTATTATTATTGTTATTATTATTATTATTATTATTATTATTATTGGGTGGGTTTATTTGAGCTTAAATAAAAATGATTTTTGTTTTAAATAATTTGGAGATTATTTTATAGAGATTTTTTAAAAAATGATTTTTTAACTCTTGTTTGTTTACTATTATAAAAATAATTTTTTTTGTAAAATGATTTTTGTTGCAATATAGTATTTATTCAATTAAATTTGTGTTTAGTTTAACTATTTATTTTCTTTTATGTTTTAGCAACTATTGATATCATTGGACTACTAAGTACTTAGAATTGAAAGATAAACGTTTGCAAACTTTTCAAGAATCTGATTCTGATGAAGAGGTAAATAATTGTAATTTTATATTTAAGATTTTTTTTTGTTATTAATCGTGACTTTATAATTATAAATTACTAATATAACACACTTATCAATTTCTTTTACAGATCTCGGAGAATACCGTCCAAGGACTTGCATTGTAGTAATGTGGGATCATTTGATATGTTTTGGTTGTTTTGCTATTGCTAAAACCGTTCTATAATTACACCATCGGCTATAATGGCCGCTCTAAAAGAAAGTTGAGAATTTTGGTGTATTTTTAACAAGAGTTTGACACTCTTTATATAATGTTAAAAAATATCTCACATATGTAAAATATTTTATGTGAAACTTTAATATTTATAGAGTTGAAAACTACTCAATATATGAAATATTTCTAATATGCGACTTTAATAATTTTAAATTCACACACTAATGTCTTTATGTTCTAATAAAAATTAATCTAAATAAAAGAGTAATAGTTTAGGAATCAAATTAATGGTTTATTCTTATTTTGGTAATATGTTTGACTATTTTAAACCTTTTGTAGACAACATTAAAAAAATGGTGTATATGCTAATTAATGGTGTATTTGCTATTTAACCGACAACATTAAAAAAATTCTTTATGAGTTGATATAAATCTAGAAAATTGGTAGACCTTGACTATAAAATTTTAAAGATCTTTTGTATAAAAAAATCTCTATATATTGCGATCCTATTGACCTCAATTTAGCACCAGAATCTTCATTAGTTGAGTTCTCACGAACAGAAGAATTATGGCAATGTCAAAGGCAATATTAATTATGTTCTTTAGTGCTCTCTTGATTTGCTCAACTTTTACACAAGATGTTGAGGCAATACCAAGATTGGGACCATTCGTTAAACCTCCTTTATGCGGGCCTGGAACTGGCAAAATTTGCACACCGATTCCTGCTTACCCATATAGAAGAGGTTGCAGTCCAATAACGCGTTGTCGTGGCGATTCACCACCTAGATATCAGGCAGAAGAAATGGAACAACAATAGAAAATATGATTTTTCATGTTTACAAGTTATATAAATATTATATAACTTTTGAATTGCTTTATATAAAATAATTTAAAACAACGAATAATGTTTTTCATCGTTGTATAAATAATGTTATTGCTTTTCTTTTTCTTTTCAACAATAAAGAATATTATTATCCAATGTGAATATATGCAATGTTCGACTATACATGCAATGGTTCAAAACACATGTAGTGCGCTTCTCTTAGAGATTTACAACGTTTTTTTTTCAAAAAGCGATGTAATAGGCTATATAGAGCGTTTCTTATACTAGTTTTACAGTGCTTTTTTGAAAAAAACGTTGTAATAGATACTTATATATAGCGAGCTTGTATTATCAATTATTTTTACAACATTTTTTTCAAAAAAGCGCTATAATAGGTACATATATATAGCGCACTTGTATTATCAACTAGTTTTACAGCGCTTTTTCAAAAAAGTGCTGTAAAACGTCTAAAAAAGCGCTGTAAAAAAATGAGATTTCAATTTATGGCATTTTTAAAAAAAGCGTTGTCTTTAAGATGAGATTTCAATTTTTTTCCAAATTCAGATTCTTATCAACATCAAATATCATATACAGATTCTTATCAACATCAAATTCAGCAACAAATATCAATTTCATATTTCATATTCACAATATCAAAATTCATATTCTTATCAAAATTCACAACATAAATTTCATATTCACAACAAAAAATATCAACAATATCACTTACAAATTCACAATATCAATTATATATATTCACAGCAACAAATTACAAGTTCATGACAGTAGCAACAAATATAACAATATTGACTGTAGCAACATATTCACAATATCAATTACATATTCACAGAACAAATATCATGTCAGTCCAATAGCAATTTCTCCAGCAATTTCTTTATTTACCCTACTGTAACAAAAAATAAAATAAACTAATTAGAATAATGATCAGTTCACACCAAAATATACAGTAATAAATTACAATTTCCAGCAAATGTGAAACTCACCTATTAACAAATTATATAACTTTCAGTTGGAGCACATACTGACACCAGTCTTTTTTTATTTCAATGAGGTAACTTTTAGAGTATGTTGAATTGAAGTTGTCAAAATATTATGCGATATAATATTTGAACATAAATAAGTTAGAGTGAAATATATATATATATATATATATATATATAGTTTATATATGAAAATCAAAATATAATGAAAATAACGCACCGTTTCTGGAATTATATTTTGATTCATATCAACAATCTCCTTCATGAATCGCAATATATAGTATCTGCAGTCTATGTTGTTAGTTTGATGCGGACACTATAAAATAAAACATGTACGCCAATAAATATTTATGCATTGATTGTAAATGAAAATTTAAAGGCATATAATTAAGTTTTATAACAAAAATTTCAAACCTTTATTGGAAGCCATGTGATGTTGTTTGCCTTATGCTTCGACACTATAGCACCCTTTAGAGAGCAGAAAATTTGCAAAGCACTATCAAATAAATGTGATTATTATTCAATGACCAAACACATTATTTATATATGTAAGACATAAATGAATATTACTTACGTGTTGAAGATATTCTTTATATCCGAGTGATTGTCATAATGACCATGCAATGAGTCTAAATAATATATAATTTACTGGTGGCATTGATGGCAAACAACACCCAATGTTGCCTACGACAACAAAAATTTGGTTTGCAAATTTGTTTACACAACTCATAAAGTATCATAAATTAAAAAAGATATAGATAAAGTATCTAATTACTGTGCATTATATGGTGTCAGAAACAGCTTATCCTTCTCTTTATTTTCTAAAAGTATATCAACTACATACTTTTTTACATTAACTGGATCGAGCTTAAACATGGATAGCTTATGGGGAGATAAGAATGAAAATCTACTTGCCAATTTGTGCATGCACACCAACTTTTCATACAAAAACATTCCATGAAAATATAAAATTAGATTAATTATCAATAAATGTGGCAGTGATGCCATTAAAAAGTAATTTTTATCTTAAATAAATACAACATGCACTACAAGTTAAGTGACAACAAGATATTAATAACAATACTTGTAGTTTAGGGTTACCACTTCGCATAAATACAAGTAGAAATGACTTGTGTAGCAAGAAGAGGGCACTAGGGTTCCACAAAAAGCGCTTTAAAAAATTGAATAAAAAGTGCCTTAAAATCCTTTAATGGTTCATAGGGATAGTAGTGAAGATGGAGAATAATGAAAACAGATAGTATGTAATGAAGATGGACAGTAGGGTTCGCACTAGGGAGAAGAGGGGGTAGTAGGGTTTGTATGGAGAGTAATGAAGATGGAAAGTACGTAATGAAGAGGAAAATGAATAGGTTTCACATTGCCGTGTTCGTAGGGAGAATACGTAATGAAGAAGAAAATGAAGAGGTTTCTTATTATCAGTTTACATAATACCTTTATAAAACCCTATGACAACGCTTCCACAAAAAGCACTTGAAAAGACTACATAAAAAGCGCCTTAAATATTCTTTTACAGCGCTTAAGGGAAAAAGCGCTGTAAATGTTTTGTTATTGTAATTTATTTTTTAAAAGCCTTCTACATCGCTTATGGGCTAAAGCGCTGTAAATGTTTTGTAATTGTAATTTATTTTTTATAAGCCTTCTACAGCGCTTATGATGAAAAGCGCTGTAAATGTTTTGAAATTTAATTTTTAAAAGCCTTTTACAGTCGGTTATGGAAAAAAGCGTTGTAAAGTACCTATATATGGATTTTTTTCCAAATAATTAGTTAAATACCTGTATATCAATGCTAAATTACATGATCAGTTCAATTACATGATCAATTCAAGTTCTTGCAGAAAATCAGTATAAGCATAAAATCAAATACAATTCAAGCTAAATGCTAAATGCTCAGTTCTAGCAGGTCGAACAAATTGCGAAATAGTATAAATTACATGAACTTAGTTCTGGCAGTTCAAGTTACATGAAATTAGTATAAATTATATGATGAGTTCATATTACATGACTTATATAAAACACATAAGCACATTAAGATGCCCTTTTTCTTTTCCTAGTGGGATTCACATTTGTTTATCCCTTAACGATACGAAACAATGGATTAATCCAAATTCCCTCATCATGATCATCTCTAAGATATAAACCATCATTAGTTGAATCAATTTCACGTAGTTGTGATGTCGCAAAGAAAAGATCATTACCAAAATCTTCAATGTTATTGTTATCATCACTTATTTTATTGGTCGATAGGATAACAATACATTTATCATTAGCAGGATTAGTGACATGAAATACTTGTTGAGCTTGCGACGCTAAAATAAAAGGCTCATATTTGTATCCCACCTTATTAAAATCGACAAATAAGAAACCTGACTCATCAATCCGAACACCATCATTATTATCGACCCACTTGCAACCGAAGATGGGAACACAAAACATTGTGTAATCTAACTCCCATATCTGCTCGATAACCCCCAAAAAAATGATAGATTTGCATATATTGGGTTTTTGTCTTTTGCATACATCGCTTCATCTACTAGAGTGACTTCGTTATTTTGCATTGTGGTTTGTTCATCTTGTTTTGTGGTATAAAATGTATAGTCATTAATTACATAACCGGTGTAAGAAAAGACATGTAAACCCGGGCCATTTGCTAGCCACCTCAATCTTTTTGACATTGAAGCGAGGTCTATATCAAACTTTGAGTTAATGTGATTTTTTAGCCATGTTATAAAACTTCGATTGTGCTCTCATGTTATCCAATTTTTATTCCTACTCATGTTCAAACTAGATAACTGATCCATGTGTATTGTAACATACGGTTGAACCTCATCATCATTGTGCAAAACATACAATTACGCCTGCTCTTATTTTGTCCTTGATATAGTCATTAGTCTCTTTCCAATTAACCCTTCTCCTGTTATTCTTCCCGAAGGATGAGACATGGGAAGCCCTATGGATTCAACATTGGATAGATATTCAGTACAAAATTCAGCAACTTCTTCGACAATGTACCATTCAGCAATACAACCATCTGGTCGAATTTTACTTTTTACGTACCCTTTTAATATTTTCATATATCGTTCTATCTGTTACATCCATCTCATATAAGCTGGCCCACAAAGTTGTGTCTCCTTAACAAGATGAACAGTAAGGTGAACCATTATATCAAAAAATGAGGGTGGGAAATACATTTCAAGCACACATAAAGTAACAACAATTTCCCTCTACAATGTCGGTAATTTCTGAGGATCGATCACTCTACTACAAATTTCCCTGAAGAAGAAACATAATTTAATTATGGCTCGTCGAACTTTTTCAAGTAAAATGGAACGTATACCTATTGGTAACAAATGCTCCATTAGAACATGACAATCACAAGTCTTCAAACCTTTTAACTTGAGGTCTTTCATACAAACTAAATTTTTAATGTTTGAACTGTATCCTTCTGGAACTTTAACTTCGTGTAGAAATTTACATAAAACAAATCTTTCCTTTGTAGATAGAGTATGAGCGGCCGAAATTTCCATCTCTAATTATTTCATCTGCATGCCATGTCAAGTGTTTTGAATCTTCTTCACTACGATAGATGTACCTCAATCTTGGTATTATAGGAAAATACCACGCGACTTTTGCTGGAGTATATTCTTTCTTCTTATATCGAGGGACATTGCATTTCAGATATGCCTTTAGTAATTCATATTCATTTCGAAATAAAATTCAATCATTAGGACACGCATGTATCCTTTTGTAACTCATGCCAATAGAGCACAAAATTCGTTTAGCCTCGTAGGTTCGACAAGGAAGTTCATTATCATCTGGCAACATATCTTTTAGGAGTGTTAATAATTATGTGAAACTTTTATCAGACCATCTATTAATCGCTTTTAAGTTGTACAACTTTAATATCGTCGACAAGGACAAATGATTCGATTTGGGTCTTTGGCATTCTTCACTGCAAAATCAACAAACTCCTTCACTCCATTTTCATACTCTTTTGACAATCGATTGACATACATCCATTTCCTGTCCATTTTATATGACCTATATGAATGCAATGTTACACAAATTTATCAATCTATAACATTATACCAATATATTATATAGATGTATACAAGTCTAATTTCAAAACAGAACAAAACAGATCGAACAAATTTTATATGATTTATCATGTAACGATTTATCTGATTTATCAGGTAAAAATTTATATGATTTATCAAGGTTATGCCAACTACTATCATGTAACAATTTATTAGTTTTAGAGACAACAAAAAATTAATAAATATAGTACTTGAGACAACAATCATTCAGTAGAAATGGGCGCACAGTAGATAAGGATTCAGCGAGAAGAGGGCGCACAGTAGAGGAGATGAGGGTTCTTAGGGAGAGAACGTATTAAATATGTTTTTATTTATTTATCAATAATATATAATAGGTAGAATTTGTGGTATACACATTCAAAAAAAAATTATGTAAAAGGGTTCTGTACAGTTATATATATACCATTTTATAGCGCTTATAAAAAACGCACTCTAAAAGACCATGGAATTATGTGAAAGATGTATATTTTATAGCGCATATATATAAAGAGCTTTAAAAAGCGCTATAAGCATAGTGTGGGAACGCTATATTTTATAGTGCTTATATGCGAAACGCTTTAAAAGCGTTGTAAACATTATGTGAAAGCGCTATGTGACCCTACAACAGCGTTTTTCGCAAAAGCGTTGTAAATCCTAAACCCTTTATTACGCTACAACAGCTCTTTTTCAAATGCGCTTCTCATTAAAGTGCAATTGTATCCTCCGTTAATTTTAAAATATTATACAACAGCGCTTTTAGTTATGAAGTGCTTTAAAATGCGCGCTGTAAAAGGCAATTTTTGGTTTAGTGTCTCTTTCTATTTTGCTAAATGAGGCCTCTTGTCAAACATTATCCCTTCAATGAGGATTGTGACAAGGCTACCTTTTCTCCATTTACCTATTTATTCTATGTGTAGAAATTTTTTCAGATCATATTAATAAAGTGCAAGAAAAATGAGCTATCCATGCTACCCAGATTATGTGGGGAGAATCCATATTATCTCACTTTTTTTTTTGCAAATCACGACATGTTTTTTGTAGAGCTCTACCAGGACTGATTCAAACATATGTTGAAGGACTGATTCATCCTTAAGCTCTACCAGGATGTTTCTGGCAAATTCATAAATCTTGACAAATTGGACATCTCCATCAGTCGAAAATTGCCCATAAACAAACAAAATGATTTCCTAATATGGATTCCATTTAAGGCAGTGGAGACTCGGTCAAAATACCTTGGTTTATATTCTTTTGTTTGAAGATCAAATAAGCAAGTGTTTGATTTTGTTCTAGATTGTGTCGGGAAGAAAATCAAAGGGTCAAAGGAGAACTTTCTCGCCACGGCGGGAAGGGAGGTGGTGATTAATTAGTAGTTCAGTCCATACCCTCGTACATTATGAGTTACTTCTTAGTTCCTCTAAGTTTGTGTCATCACATTGAAGCCATGATTAAGAAATTTTGGTGGGGAGCGCGATAGGGTGACACCAAAAAAATCATTGGTTTAACTAGAACAAATGCTTCCAAACAAAAAGCAATGCGGGTGTTGGTTTTCAAAGTTTCAAAGCTTTCAACCTTGCCCTCCTAACCAAATAAGGATTGCAAATCTTATCTAGCCATAATGCTCTAATAAGTTTTGCATTTGACCTGGGTTTCTGTCACATCATGATAGAAGGAGACTCTCTAAACAATGTTAGAGATATCAATTCCCTTCTTACATTCTAAAATAAAATAAATTCATTTTAGCTAAAATTCATAAAAATAAGGTTAACTAAAGTTTATGAAGATTTAATTATTTCCTAGTGGAAGAAAACCTACCTCCAAATTTCAAATTAAATTTAACCATGAAAATTAAATAAGCTTTAAAAATATATCACGTCAGTGTTATTAATACAAAGCGTTACTTTTTAACAAGAAAATCCCTTTTTTCCCATGCTCGTACACCGAACAAACGCTAGTCAATTGTGCATCTTTTCAAGATCATTAATCCCTAAAATACTGGTGTCCTACGTATCCCCAGGTGCAATTGGGAAATCAAAACATTCGTAGTTCTTGGTATAAAATATTTGTTTGTTGGTCAAAATTTATTTATTTATTTTATTAATTTTAATTTTCTTTTATATTTGTGCGACAGTCATGAGAGACTAATACCAGACGGCGCATCTGGAAAACAACTAGCTGATCCAACTAGGGTCATAGCGATTTCACATAATGTTTACAGCGCTTTTAGAGTGTTTCACGTAAAAGTGCTGTAAAATATAGCGCTCTCATATAAAGTTTAGAGCGCTACATTTACAGCGCTTTTTTACAAAGCGCTGTAAATGTTTTAAAATTTAAATTATAGCACCCACACACTATATTACGAACTATATTTTCAGCGCTTATGAATAAAAGCGCTATAAAATATAGCGCCCACACACTATATTTACAGCGCTTTTTTAGAAAGCGCTGTAAATGTTGTAAATGTTTTCAAATTTAATTTTTGAAAGCCTTTTACAGCGCTTATGCACATAAGGCTGTAAAACTACAAGCAGTTATATATAAATAAATAAATAAAAACATATTTAATACATTCTATCCCTTCGAACCCTATTACGAACTTTTCTCTCCTATACTTTGCGCCCATTTTTACTGAGTGATTAATGTCTCCGGTATTGTATTAATTTATTAATTTGTTATTGTCTCTAAAACTGATAAATTGTTACCTGATAAACCATCCATATAAAATTTTAGATAATAAATCTGTTCTGTTTTGAAATTTGTTCAATCTGTTCTGTTTTGAAATTAGACTTGTATGCATGACCTTGGACCTTGGTTTCCATTTTCCAATATTAGTCTATATACACTATAGATTTTAATGATGTTATAGATTGATAAATTTGTGTAACACTGCATTCATATATACTGCATTCATAAATTCTTACATGATAAATCGTATAAAATATGTTTGATTTGTTTTGTTATGTTTTGATAAATTTGTTATATATTGATTTGTTCTTACTACATTAATTTAGGTCATATAATTACAATGGACCGGAAATAGATGTCTGCCAATCGATTGTCAAAAGAGTATGAACATGGAGTGAAGGAGTTTGTTGAATTTGCATTGAAGAATGCAAAAGACCCAAATCGAATCACTTGTCCTTGTTTAAAATGTTGTTTTGGAAAACGCGTTACAGCAGATGAATTGGAAGAACATTTAGTATGGCATGGAATTGATAAAATCTATACATGTTGGATAAAACATGGTGAGAAAAAAAAGGGAACTCTTATTTTGACAGTGAAGCGACATATGATTCAAATGGTTATTTCGACACAGATACATATGAGCAGGACCGAGTTGAAAATATTGCAAAAGCAGTTGAAGAAGATCTTCGGGGTTGTCCTAAAATGTTTGAGAGTTTGTTGAGTGATGTAGAGAAACCATTATATAGTGGCTGTATTAAATTCACAAGACTTTCGCGATATTAAAGTTGTACAACTTAAAAGCGAGAAATGGATGGTCTGATAAAAGCTTCACAGAATTATTAACACTCCAAAAAGATATGTTGCCATATGGTAATGAACTTCCCAGTCGAACCTACGAGGCTAAATGAATTTTGTGCTCTATTGGCATGAGTTACGAAAGGATTCATGCGTGTCCTAACGATTGCATTTTATTTCGAAAAGTATATGAATTACTAAAGGTGTGTCCGAAATGCAATGTCTCTCGATATAAGAAGAAATAATCTACTCCAGTAAAAGTCGTGTGGTATTTTCCTATAATACCAAGATTTAGGCAAATCTATCGCAGTGAAGAAGATTCAAAATACCTTACATGGCATGCAGATGAAAGAATTAGAGATGGAAAGTTACGACACCCTACCAATTCTCCACGATGGGCAAGAATTGATCACGAGTATCCTGATTTCGGTAGAGAGTCAAGAAATCTATGACTTGCACATTCTACTGATGGAATGAATCCACATGGTCTTCAAAGTATATCACACAGCACGTGGCCTGTGATTTTGTTGATTTATAACCTACCTCCATGGTTATGTATGAAGCGCAAGTTTATGATGTTGTCTCTGTTAATTTCTGGACCCAAACAATTGGGGAATGATATGGACGTTTACTTGGCTCCTTTAATTGAAGATCTAAAAAAGCTATGGGAGTCAGGTGTGGAAGTTTATGATGGATATAAGAAAGAATGTTTCAATTTGAGGGCTATGTTGTTCAGCACAATTAATGATTTTCCAGCATATGGTAATTTATCAGGATATAACATTAAAGGTCAGTGTGCCTGTCCTATATGTGAAGAGAGTACAGATTGGATGCGGTTGAAACATTGTAAGAAGAACGTCTTTCTTGGACATCGTAGATTTTTACCTTTTAGTCATCATTATCGTGGGTGGATAAATGCATTCAATGGAAAATCAGAGGAAGGTACTGCTCCAAAAGCACCGACTAGATATCAAATATTGGAAAAAGTACAAGGTTTGACCAATAAATTTGGCAAACCATTTGCGGGAGAGCTTGTCAAAACTGGGTGGAAGAAAAAGTCAATTTTCTTTGAATTGCCATATTGGAAGTCATTGTATATAAGACATTTTCTCGATGTGATGCATATCAAAAAAAATGTCTTTGATAGTGTTATTGGTACGTTACTCAGTGTTCCGAGAAAGTCTAAGGATGGCATCAATGCAAGATTGGATTTGGTCGATATGGGAATAAGAAATGAATTTGGTCCCGTAAAGAAAGGAAATCGCACATATCTACCTCCAGCCGCTCATACTCTATCTAGAAAGGAAAAATTTGTTTTGTGTAAATTTCTACATGGAGTTAAAGTTCCAGAAGGATATAGTTCAAACATAAAAAATTTAGTTTGTATGAATGACCTCAAGTTAAAAGGTTTAAAGACTCATGATTGTCATGTTCTAATGGAGCATTTGCTACCAATAGGTATATGATCTATTTTACCTGAAAAAGTTCGACGAGCCATAACTAAATAATGTTTCTTCTTTAGGGAAATTTGTAGTAAAGTGATCGATCCTCAGAAATTACCGACATTGCAGATGGAAATTGTTGTTACTTTGTGTGAGCTTGAAATGTATTTCCCACCCTCGTTTTTTGATATAATGGTTCACCTTACTGTTCATCTTGTTAAGGAGACACAACTTTGTGGGCCAGCTTACATGAGATGGATGTATCCGATAGAATGATATATGAAAGTATTAAAAGGGTACGTAAAAAGTAGCAGTCGACTAGAAGGATGTATTGTTGAACAGTACATTGTCGAAGAAGCTGCTGAATTTTGTACTGAATATCTATCCAATGTTGAATCCATAGGACTTCCTATGTCTCGTCATTTGGGATGAATAACAGGAGAAGGGATAATTGGAAAGAGAGTAATGACTATATCAAGAACAGAATGGGAGCAGGCACAATTGTATGTTCTGCACAATGATGATGAGGTTCAACCGTATGTTACAATACACATGGATCAGTTATCTAGTTTGAACATGAACAAGAATAAAAATTGGATATTACGAGAGCACAATCGAGGTTTTATCCCTTGGCTAAAAAATCACATTAGCTCAAAGTTTGATATAGACCCCGCTTCAATTTCAGAGAGATTGAGGTTGCTAGCAAATGGCCTGAGTTTACATGTCTTTTCTTACACCAGTGATGTAATCAACGACAATACATTTTATACCACAAAACAAGATGAGCAAACCACTATGCAAAATAGCGGAGTCACTCTAGTAGCTGAAGCGATGCATATCTCCAGTGCAAAAGACAAAAACCCAATATTTGCAAATCTATCATATTTTGGGGTTATCGAGCACATATGGGAGTTGGATTACACCATGTTTCGTGTTCTCATCTTTGGTTGCAAGTGGGTCGATAATAATAATAATGGCGTTCGGATTGATGAGTCAGGGTTCTTGCTTGTCGATTTTAGGAAGGTGGGATACAAAGATGAACCTTTTATTTTAGCGTCGCAAGCTCAATGTGTTTTATGTCACTGATTCTGCTGATGATAAATGGTCTGTTGTCCTATCGACCAATAAAATAAGCGATGATAACAACAATGTTGAAGATGTTGGTAATGATATTTTCTTTGCGACATCACAACCATGTGAAATTGATTCAACTGATGATGGTTTATATCTTAGAGATGATCATGATGAGGGAATTTGGATTAATCCATCATTTATCGTTAATGGACAAACAAATGTGAATCCCACCAGGAAAAGAAGAAGGGCATCTTAAGTGTGTTTATGTGTTTTATATAAGTCATGTAATGATTTGTACTCATTGAGTAAAATTTCATGTAATAACTTGACCTGCTAGAACTGATCAGTATTTGATTTTATGCTTATATAATTCATCATATTAATTATATTATTTAATTATTTTAGAGATGACAATTTGATAAATTTTTTAACTATAATCTAAACTCATCATATAAGTTGATATGAACTATATTTGGATATTATATCACAAGTATTGTAAAATGCAAAATAAAATACAAGTACGGTAAAATGCAAAATAAAATACAAGTACTGTAAAATGCAAAATAAAATACAAGTACAATTAAAATACAAGTACATTTACAGCGCTTTTGCCCACAAGCACTGTAAATGGTATAAAAAAATTACATTTACAAGAGACAAAATAGTTACAGTGCCAGAGGATGCATCCAGAGGATGCACCTCCAGAGGATACCAGATGATACACCTCTAGAGGATACCAGAGGATACACCTCCAGAGGATATCAGAGGATACACCTCCAGATGATACCAGAGGATACACCTCTAGAGGATACCAGAGGATACACCTCCATAGGATACCAGAGGATACACCTCCAAATGATACACCTCTAGAGGATAAACCTCCATAGGATATCAGAGGATGTCATCAAAGGCAAACATCAGAGGATAGCATCAAAGGGAAGGAAAAATAACATCATCAGAGGATATGACATTAGTCCAGAACATAAGCCTTAGTCCAGATTAAAATATCAAATGTCCAGATTTACAGCGCTTATGTATAAAACATTTACAAGTAAAACATTTACAGCGTTTTTGCCCATAGGCGCTGTAAATGGTTTCACAACAATAAATTACAAGTACAAAACATTTACAGCGCTTATGGGAAAAAGCGTTGTAAAAGACAAAATAAAATACAAGTACAAAACATTTACAGCGCTTATGGATAAAAAGCGATATAAAATTCTCATATAGCGCCTTTTATATAGTGTGTATATAAGCGCTGTAAAATACTATTTAAGGCGCTTTTTATATAATCTTTTAAAGCGCTCTTTGTAAAAAAACGCTGTAAAAGGGTTTTTAATTATATTATGTAAACTGATAATAAAAGAAACCGCCTTTTCATTTTCTTCTTCATTACGTATATTCTCATCCCTTTCGAACTTGGCAGTGTGAAACCGTTATCATTACGTACTCTCTATATGAACCATTCTCCATATACGAACCCTTCTCCCTAGTGCAAACCCTTCTCTCTGTCCATATTCATTACGTACGTACTATCAGTTTTCATCATTCTCCATTTTCACTAAGTTATATCCATACGACCATAAAGGTTTTTAAGGCGCTTTTTGTTCAATTTTTTAAAGCGCTCTGTGGAACCCTAGTGATATCTTCTCGTTGCACAAGAGATTTATATTTGTATTTATGCGACGTCGTAACCCTAAACTATAGTGAGTATTGTTATTCATATCTCGTTGTCACTAAACTTATAGTGCATGTTGTATTTATTCAATCTGTTGTTGTCACTAAACTGCATGTTGAACTTATACTCATGTTAAACTTATACTGTGTGAAATGTGTAGATAAATGGGTTCCAACAACGATTTAGGTCGTCAAAACGAGGAAGTTGTAAACAATGAAGCTGTCAACGCTAAAGGCTATGAAGGCGAAGTGAAGCATGGGGCAACTATAATGCAAAAAGTCATTATAGCAAGAAGTACTGGAATAAAATTTAAGGTATATATACTATACTTTTGTTTAGATTTTTTTCTTTGTTTGTTTTTTGAAAGCAGTCACTTACAATATAGCTATGAGTTTATTAGGTGGGATGGAATGAAAGTGGCCAGCCGATTGAGCCCAACAGTTCAATGATGGTAAGCTACATCGGTGTTGTTGTCTGCCAAAATATCCCAATAACAATCGATGACTGGAGAGACAAAGCATTGAAGGATGCTAAAGACATACTATGGAGTGATGTACAAGTAATTAACTTTTTTACTCCACTTTTTTGTTACTTAATTAAAATTTTTTTCCATTGAAATACTTTTATTCAAACTTTTATTTATTTGGTTTTCAGAGCGCTTTTAACATTGATGATGTGTGTAAAAATTACGTACTTAGAGTTGTGGGTAAAATTCACAGAGGATTTAGATCCCATTTGTCGAATTGTTACCTGAGAGACAAGCAAGGAAATGTGAATGTTGAAGCTCCAAACATTTACAAACACTACATAACACATGAAGAGTGGACCTCTTTTGTTGTTAAACGCTCAGACCCCGCATTTGTGGTAATATTTATTTTATTAGTATGTGTGTTTTATTCATATTCATATCTTATATTTTTTACACCATCGTTATTTTTTTATTTATATATAGAATATAAGTACAACAAATCGAGAGAAAGCAAAAAACCCAGTGCATCCATACAAAAGATCGCATATGGGGTATGCGCGTTTATAGAAAAAAATTGTAAGTAAACATCACTTTTATACATTGTGTTAGCTAGATTATAAACTATAGTTTATAATTAATATTTTGTTTATGCCTTAATGAACAGCTTCAAGAGACGAAATCCGATCAACCATTGGGTCGTCGTCATATCTTGTGGAAGGAGGCTCGCGTAAAAAGGGATGGAATAGTGGACAACGAAAATGTTCAACAAGTTGTCCAACAATGTGTAAGTATATATCACTTTAATATTTTTTAATATTGTCTTTTAAAAATGATATTTAACTTATCTTTTTAATACTACATGTATTTTAGGAAAACATGGAACAAAGTCTTGAAAATCAAGATGAAAATAAAGAAGTCAGGGGCATTCTCGGCAAGGTATTCAATGTTCCTGAATATTCTGGCCGTGTGAGGGGTAAGGGATTTGGCGTGACTCCCAAAAGTTATTTTTCACATGAGAAGCGCACAAATCCCTCGAATGATCGAGTATTAGAAGCGCTGAAAACCCTTTCGGAGCAAGTTGCGTACTTGGTTAAAAAAGATAAGGAAAAACAACTTCAATGTGAAATGTAAATAAGTGAAGATGGATGTTGCAACATTAGTCGTAAAAGTCTACCGAAGGTAATTAATTACTTAACGAAATAAGAAATTTATTCAACATAATTGTTTCACATACTTATGTATTAACTGTTGAGATTAATTTAGGGGGTTTCACGTTGCTGCCTATACTTGTCTTCCCCTACCCGCATGGTTGGGAAAGGAAAATTGTACAATACTTTGGGAGAAGTATTGCACACCAAAGATGTCCCTGCCGGCAATGTTAAAGTTTCACCTGTGGTGGATTTAGAACCACTTGCACCGTTGCCTATCCCTGACAACAACGGAGATATGAAACTTTTGGGAGACGCAATAGGTAGCTATGTGGCATGGCCGAAACATCTTGTTGGCATTGATCGGGAGGTATGTTTTAATTGCTATGTATGTTTAGTTGTATGATTATGATTGATTATATGTAATTGTTGATTTTTCCACTTTTATATTTCACATTTATTTAGATTGTTGCTAAAGCTCGAAGCGAGTCTGTCACTTCGCCAGAAAAGGCACCATAAAAGGTTTGACATATACATCAATTCATGTATACGAAATAATTAGCTTACTATAATAACTAACAAACTGATCAACCTCCTTTTTTTCAGATTCAAACAAAAAATAAACCCGTTGCACCGCAGGTGCAGGTCCGTGGTAAAAATAAACCTTCCAAAATCCAAAAACTAGATCGAGGAAAATCAGTTGCTCTTCCTAAAATAAGTCAACCACGCCTTGCTCGATTTTGTGAGTGTCTTGACAAAGCAACAAAGATGAATATGAAGAGCAACGATGATACACGTGTGCTAAACATGGAAAAAGGTATATTCGGAGAAGAGTATTCAGAACTACTTGGCATCGAGCAAATATACGAACTTCTCGATCATAAAGAGCTGAGTGCTACTGTAATCAGCATATACATCAGGTAATATAAATACTTTATTTAAGATATAAAATATTACCTTTTAATTGCATCACTGCCACATTAATTTATTGATATTATAATCTAATTTTATATTTGAAGGTTTTTGTACGAGAAGTTGGTATGGAAGCGGAAATTGTCAAGTAGATTTGTATTCTTATCTCCGCATATCAATGTTTAAACTCAATCTACATAATGTAAATAAATATGTAGTTGATAGACTTGTAGAAAATAAAGAGAAGGACAAGATGTTTCTGGCACCATACAACTTAGGGTACGTAATTAGATACTTTATCTATATATTTTTTAATTTATGATATTATGAGTTGTGTAAACAAATTTGCCAACAAAATTTGTGTTGTTTGCCATAAATGCGACTTCTGAAATTGTATATTATTTAGACCCATTGCACGGTCATTTCAATAATCACCCTGATATAAAGAACATCTTCGACACGTAAGTAATATTCATTTATTTCTTACATATATAAATAATGTGTTTGGTCATTGAATAATAATCACATTTATTTGATAGTGTTCTGCAAGTTTTCCACACTCAAAGGGGTGCTTCAGTGTCGAAGAATAAGTCAAACAACATCACATGGCTTCCAGTAAAGGTTATAGAACTTAATTATATGCCTTTAAATTTTCATTTACAATATCAATGAATAAATATTTATTGGCGTACATGTTTTATTTTATAGTGTCCGCGTCAAACTAGCAACATAGACTGCGGATACTATATAATGAGGTTCATGAAGGAGATTGTTGATCTGAATCAACATATAATTCAAGAAACGGTACGTTATTTTTATTATATTTTGATTTTCGTATATAAACTATATATATATATATATATATTTGATTCTAACTTATTTTGCTTCAGTATTTTGACAACTTCAACCCAACTTACTCTAAAAATGATCTCAAAGAACTGAAAGAAGAATGGTGCCAGTTTGTCCTCGAAATGAAAATTCTACAATTTGTAATTAATTTATTGATATACTGTCACGATATAATTTGTTATGTGAATATGTAATTCATACTGTAAATATATTGCTACTGTCATGATGTAATTTGTTATGTGAATATGAAATTCATACTGTGAATATGTTGAATGTAATTTGTTTTGATAATATATGTAATTTATACTGTACTTTATTGTAATTTGTTGCTGTGAAACACTTGTAATTGATATTGTTGAATGTGAATATGAATTTGTTGCTGTGATATGTGAATTTTAATGTTGAAAAGAAGAATCTGAATGTGATATTTGATGTTCATAATATATAATAAAAAAGACAGCGCTTCTTTAAAAAATGCCATAAAAAATTCATTTACAGAGCTTTTTAAAACGTTCTACAGCGCTTGTTTTAAAGCCTTTTACAACGCTTTTTCTGAAAAAGCGCTGTAAATCCAATATAAGAAGCGTTTACATATGGACCTATTACAGCGCTTGTTTGAAAAAGCGCTATAAATCCAATAAAAGAAGCATGAACCTATTACAGCGCTTGTTTGAAAAAGCGCTGTAAATTCAATATAAGAAGCGCGCTTCTTATATGGACCTATTACAGCGCTTGTTTGAAAAAGCGCTGTAAATCCAATATAAGAAGCGCACTTCTTATATTGACCTATTACAACGCTTTTTTGTATTTTCAATAGCACTATTGTATCCTTTTACAACACTAGATACTAGAGCGCTTAAAAGCGCTGTAAAGGATTTAAAGAAAGCACTGTAAAAGACAATTTTTGGCGTAGTGATAATAAATAAAAACTAAGACATTGGTTCATAAAAAAGGATACATAAAAAACAACAAAGATAATAAACAATAATAAACTATTATATTAGTTTGTTGCAAAGCAACAAAATTTACGTATTGAATTTGTGAGATTGTTTTGTTTCTCCTTTTATCTCTGTCTCATATTTTCTTTATTTTGAAATTGGTGATTACAGAGAAGGTTGTGTAAGAATAGCACAAAAGAGAACCATAAATGGTTTTCAAGTGGGTCTCTATTTCCTAAAATCGGTCTCTATTTCCTAATCTCCTCCTTTCCTCTAAGAGTCTCATAATACTCTTATTTATATTAATATATTAGAGTTAAGTAATTTTTAGAAATAAATTTCTACTATTTTGACTAATGAAGTTGAATTCTCAAATTTTATTTTCTTTTAAAAACATTTCTTAAATTCCAAAAAATCATATTAAATAACAGTCATTCATATCTAATTAACTCCAAAAAATTCCATATATATTAATTTTATATTTAACTTCGTTTCATTTTTTTATTAAATAAAAATAAAAAGTTTTGAATAAATTTTTTTATTATCATGTTATTATTAGAGCAAAAAAGAAGTAAATAAAAATAAAAACTGAAACATATATCTTTTTTCATAAACAAGGGAATGTCAAACCAAAAAGTGAATAAAAATTATATATTAAAAAAAAAATAAAAAGTTAGGGTAAAAAGTTCAAAATACTCTTTTTTATTATTTTTTTGAGAATATTAAGAAAAGGCGGAAAAAATTAGGTGTCGACAGTGATCAAAATTAAAGAATGATTGAAGAGAGATGTTTTGTGTTGATGATCTGTTTCCTCGACGCTGCAAAAGAGAAACACATGAATCCTTTTAGTGAAATTTTGTGCTTATGTGACCATTGGCTAAAAGGATTTGCAACTCATGAGAATAATTTTAAAAAGAATTTTTAAAGTGTATCTCATAATTCCCCACAAAAAGCTATCAGAACCATGTTCGTATTGCCTTTATATGTGTTTTGATGACATGTTTATTGATTTTGAATGTGATTCAATTTTTGACATGTTATGAATCGGTTGCTTTATTCAATTATATATGATGCAGTATTTGTTAGCTAGTTGATTTATCATTCGGTTTTATACATATGCGTCCTTATTACGAACATTGATTAAATTTGCATTTTTTCTTTCCAAACTCAAAAGAACGCATATTGATTAAATTGATTCAAAAGGTTTAAATTGTTTTAAGTACTTGAAACTTATACTAGTACTAGTATAAGAGAGTTAATTGGATTTAAAAAAATGATTTCAGTGTGTTTGTCAAATCAAATATTATGTAATTATTGCTAAATAAGTTTATTAATAAGAAACATTTTAAGAGATACAATTGGTAGCATTCCTTTTGATTCTAAGATTTTTGAATTTGGCACTTTAGTATTTTATGTTTCGTATCTTGTTTGATTGCTATACAATTTCAAAAAATTTATTACCTTTCCAAATAAATGATACAATTTTGGAAACATATGAAATTTAAATTGATTTATACCTGATGTCATTTGTATTTCGATCTTTTGAAGATTTTGGTTTTTGGTTTATTTAAAAATACTGTGACAGTTTACTTATTTTATTTATTTAAAATAATTTTAATTGCTCGTAATGATGAGAGGAAGCACCAAACAAAGACGTCGGTGAAGAGGTTTGGGAAGTCAATTCAAAGACCGATAGATTGTATTTCACATTCACTTAAATTAGTCTTTCACATTAGGTGGTCATAACTACAATACACAGTTTTATATATTCTGTATATGATGCAAGATATATAGGATGTGTGCTAGCATATTTTATTATTTTATATACTTTAGATTTTGACAAGATATATACATTTCTGCTGAGAGACGTTTGTATAAGATACAAAAGCCAATGAGATCACCAAATTAAAAATTTGTCAAATTAAATATTAAGTTTAAATGTCGTCCGATGTGTGGCACTCGTCAAAGCCAATAACATATAGTGTGGGTCATGTCAAAGTTTGGCACACTATTCTATATCGGTGAAGCGTGATAGGATAAGATCCGACTGTCAACCATTTGGTGTAACTTAACTAAGTTGAATTCAATAGAATTGAAATTTGCTTAGAGACAAAGGAATTGGACTTTAATTTATGAGATAAATTAGAACAAGCATTGTTCTCCCAACTGATCCTAGAGTTACATGTGATATAATTGGAAAGGAGTTTCGTAATTAAATAGCCATGTTTTGGGTGAATCAACTCAGCTATCGCAGAACAAGTTGAAAAATGGATGTTGGTCTCACTAGAAAATCTTTCAATGGGATTTTCTGAGTCAATGATGAGGGTTATTGATTTGAATAAAATAGTAGGATCATATTTAATAAACTCATACTAAATATGTTTTAACCGTGATACTTAAGTTCTACATGTTTACATAATTTAAATTATTATGAAATTGAACACAATATTAATTGTAAAATGTCCTTAAGAAGAACAAGACTTATCTATAAAATAACTTCTAGAATGGTATTGAAATTTTTTGAATATGTTCCTCCAAATTTGATAAAAGTTGTATAATTTGAGTAACTAACTCTTGAAAGGAAGACTATATTGATGGTCTATATATGACCAAAGAACTCGAAGCCTACTTAAAGCGAGTGGCAAATGAGCGACAATAAATTCAAGCCATAAACTCTTGCATTTAAGTTGGAAATAAGGGTTACAAAATAAAGTGTTACTTCCAATTAGGTTGCACCAAATATTGGAAGAAGACGTATCTCATATACCAAAAAGAGTATAAGTTGAAGAAAGAAAGTTAGACTTTATCTGCAAAATTTTGTCATGAAAGTCAACGTCTTCTAGAACATGTGTATAAGATACAATGTGTAAATAAGTATAATGTTGATTAAAGTCAAAAGTCAACCTACATATGATATACAGTAATTGTTATTAGAAACATTACTTCTATTTCTTAGATGATAAGAAATGGTGTTTTGTTGTAATAAAAAGACAATTGTTGTTCCATTTATTAACTTGATGTTTTCACCGAAGGAGATCTTGAAAGACGCAAACTATGTGTCATTGATCTCAAGTTGTCCATTTGGGACATACATGCAAATAAGGTCAAATCTTGTTATTTGATTCATATATATCTTAACACTATTGTTTAGGCCATATAAGTAAGAACATATTTCAAATGCCATTAAAATGGACCATTGGAAATCATTCAATTAAAAATTGTTTGAGATTTATGACAATTACCTATTGAAAATGATGACTAAGCTCAAATCACTAGTTATGATGAAAAGAGTTACTGATCTTCATGATGAAAAGAGTTAGTAATCTTTTAGCATGATACATGAGATGTATATGAGTTACTAAACAAGTTTGTAAAAGGTGGATTTTTTAACTTCTTTGCATTTACTACTGATTATTGTAAATGAGGGTTTGTGCATCTTATGAATCACAAATTAAGAGACTTTTGAAATGTTCAAAGAGTTGAAGAACCAAGTATAAAATCATATTGGTAAAAGTATTAAGATTACATGGTTTGATCATGATGGTAAATACTTAAAATAGAAGATCGATGACTATCTAACTAAGGTGTAATTTTCTCTTTTTTATTTCCATTTTATCAAAAAAAAAAAAAAGAAGACTTAATTACTTATAAAATTTTTCTTGAGTTTTATACTTTTTAAATTTTCAACGTTTGACTAAAATAGAGTGAGAAAATCATATAAATTACTACTTATCTTTGTCTCATCAGCTGTCCTTGTCTTTTCTCGTTTCTTTTTTTTTTTTTTTAATAAAGATGGATCATATCATTGAATTAGAATTTATAATACAAAAGTTGAAGCGAATTAAAAACATGATAACTACTAGTATATACTTTAGCATTCTATACTATTAATTAACTCTTGTTTGAATTCAATTGTATTTCAAAAACCATAGACAATACGTTAATTTCTTTGAATGGATTTAGCGATGTAGGAGATATAAAGACAAGAAGAAGAAAAAGTTATAGTGTTTTAGTAGTTTGGGGGAGAACATAAAAGCTAATGGAATAAGGAGGACATCAACTAGATAGACCATACACTAAAAATAACAATTAGCTAGGACATTAATTAGTTGGAGACAAGAAGGTTAATAGAATACATGCCTTATTAGAAACGAAGTTGCCTCAACTACCAAGAATAAACATATGATACTAAATGAAATCGCACAAAAAATAATAATATTTTAACGTGAAAAATCATAAAACAAAAGGTAAAAACCACATATTGTTGAAAGCAAAGAAATAGTTCAACAACAGTCAAATAATGGCCACAAGAGAGTTTGCATATGGTGCACAAACCGTGCCAACAACCAGCCAAAACATCAAATACTTACAAATGAGAGCAAGAAGGTGAAAATGCCCAAATCTTTCAATTTAAAAAACGAGCACAATTTCTCTTGCTATAGACGTCATTTTGTCGATCCAATAGTTGAAAATGAAGAATTATGTGGGTCAAACATGCAATACAAAAATAAACCCGATCCAATAGTTAACGATGCCACATGTCCTAAAATATTTGTTGTGTTTTTTGATATAATTTTGCTTGTGTGATTGTGCATGAAATGTGAACACCATAGGATAGATGATCTAGCTGAGATAATGGTTGTTTGTGTCTTACTGAGGTGATGATTGAGAATATTTTGAAATGATTACGTTTGAGGGCATGACATCATGTTGATGTTTTATTTTTTTGTTGAAAATAGTAAAAGACAATATCACACTAGTAGTCAACGTAGTCACGAGCATTGAGTGTTGTGACATCTAACCAAGGTTCTGATTTGGTTAAACTTTATTAAATAACAAAAATCGTATTGATAATAGAGAACGTCATTGCTTGAGAAACAAATAAAATATGTGTGGCTCATATATTTGTATTGTGTTGTTGTGGTGAAGTCCACTTTCATGTGTATGGGTACATAAGGTTCATTGATGGCCTTGATCTCGACGAAGATATTTATATAAAGTGTACTTGGCTGGATAATGCTAAGATTAAGTTATCTTGGCTTGATTAGGCTATGATCAACTTATAACATCTTGACTCCACAAGAAGTCGGATGACACTCACCTAAAGTTTCTAGAAGTGTTTGTGGCAAATTAGGATGATGGCATGTGTCTGAATTGGCTTGCATTCATGACTAGTTAGATGTTCATATAAGAGAATTACATTCGATTATCTTGTTTTTGAGCTTGAAAAAACTGTTTAAAAATCACAATTTATGTCACCGAAGATATTATTGGGTTGAGTCGCGGACTAGGTCGCTCTCTTTAAGACGTTTCGCGGCACTGCCCAAATTGTGCAAGGCAGACTATCAACCACGACGTCCCCAGGATAAAACAACTCAGATTCATGATATCGGAGTTTCACTACACCGTAAAAAACCGTTCTAGAATTACACCATTAATATGGCTATTAAAGTCACTATCAATATGACAGTTAAAGTCACTGTCAATAAGGCAGTTAAAGCCTTGCAATATGGTACTCTGACCACTCATAAACTAAAATGACTACACTATAAAGGTTTGCGGCATAAAAACCACTCTAAAAGACTGCGGCATAAAACCACTTTAAAAGAATAGTGGTATTATTATCACTCAAAAATCGACGGAACCACGGTATAAAACCACTCTAAAAAGGTTGTTCCATATAGATTTCTTCTTCCAATTCACCTTTTTTGTTGCTTTCAGTGCTTCTTGTCACGGGAGTATGACTTGATTCGCTGCCCCCACTATTTCTCGATTTGAAAGGGAATTTATTTTCATAGAAGTCAACATCATTTGACTTTATGATTACTTTCACATTTAGATCATAAAACCTATACGCTTTACTGTTAACTACATACCCAACGAATACACATTCATAGGCTCTACTGACGAGTTTAATTCATTTGGGATCGGGGATTCTAACATAAGCGAGAGAACCCCATGTTCGAAGATAAGACAAGTTTGGTTGTCTTTTCTTTATTATCTCATAAGGAGATGTTTGGTTTTTAGATTTTGGAACTCTATTCAAAACATAGCAAACAGTCAAATTAATTTCCCCCACCAATGAGATGCATCACCAGAGTTAAACATAATAGCAACAACTAGTTCAGTCAGAGTCCTATTCTCTCTTTCAGCTTTACCATTCATTTCAGGTGAATAAGGTGTTGTGGTTTCATGTATAATTCCTTGAGTTTTATAAGACTTATTAAATCATCTAGAATCAAACTCTATTTCTCTATACTACAAAATCTCTTAATCTTTCTACTAAATTGATTTTCAATTTCAATTACAAAGATTTTAAACTTGTCAAGCATTTACTTTTATTTTTCATTAGATATACAAAAGTATAGTCAGAACGATCGTCAATAAAAGTGATAAAATGAATTTTCATTTCTTATTAACGTCTCATCAAGTTCACATATATTAGAGTGTAATAAATCTAAAGACATTCACTAATTACAGATTTATGTGAACTCTTTGTTATTTTAACTTGACTACAAAAATCACATTTTTTTTCAAAACCTTAAAGATAACATTGGTATTAAACCTAAGTTACTTAAGTTTGAAATAACATGTGTTCACATGACAAAGTCTAGCACGTCAAATATTAAAATCACACAACATGTAAACAGAAGGAGACATTCTTAATTTCAACAATTAAATTTAAACATGCCTTGGATATAAGTAAACTCTTCATAATTTAGAAAAATAATAAACAACATTTTGTTTTCTAGAGACAAGTTATCATACTCTTTAGAGAAAATTCTTTTATTTTAAGAATTTTTGAAATCCTTCCAAATAGAGGCAATTTGTCGATAATAACAATCAATTTGAAATTCATCTAAAGTCATACCTTAAGATGATCTCTTGAGCTATCTTCTGAATTTATCCACGTATTTTTCATCGGTAATATGATACTTGAGGTAGCGGCTACAACACACTTTTTAGCTCGAAGTTCCACGGTATCATATTTCTTCTTTATAGCATTTCAGGCTACAACACCCTTTTTAGCTCCAACATCCCCTTCTTAATAGCATCTCATACCTGTCTAGCACTATTGCTGGAACTGTAGTATTCATACAGATCACCACAAGTCTACTAAGAATATAATTATTCTTATAAAGTTAATCATTACCCTCTCATAGGTTAATTCTCCAGCTTTCTTATCCTTTCCTGTTTGCCTCAAAGAAACATATCTAGCAATGTCTTCGGTTGACATGGCAGAAAAAAAATCTTAAAATTGTTGTCTTTGAGTTTGAAAAAACTGTTTAAAAATCACAATTTATGCCACCGAAGATATTATTGGGTTGAGTCGCAGACTAGGTCGCTCTCTTTAAGACGTGTTGCGGCACTGCCAAAATTGTGCAAGCCAGACTATCAACCACGACGTACCCGGGATAAAACAGTTCAGATTCACTGTATTGGAGTTCCACTGCACCATAAAAAATCATTTTAGAATTACACCCTTAACATGGCTATTAAAGTCACTCTCAATATGACGGTTAAAGTCACTCTTAATAAGGCGGTTAAAGCCTCGCAATATGATACTATGACCACTCATAAATCAAAATGACTACACTCTAATGGTTTGCGGCATAAAAACCACTCTAAAGGACTGCGGCATAAAAACCCCTTTAAAAGGATAGTGGTATTATGACCACTAAAAAATCGACGGAACTGCGGTATAAAACTACTCTAAAAAGATAGTGGTATTAGGACAACTCAAAACTCGACAAAACTACGGCATAACAACCGCTCTAAGATATCAAAAGGACTATAGTACAATACCGCTCTAATATATCAAAGGGACTACGGTGTAACAACCGCTTTAAAATATCGAAAGGACTATGGTACAATACCGCTCTAAAATATGGAAGGGACAGAAAGAGAGGGGAAAAGTGGCTCGGTCATAATCGAGCAAAATATAAGAGGGAAATGCATCCAACTTTGGTGTGTTTTTCAAAATAAATTGACAGTCTTTATATAGTGATGGAAACAAACCCACATATGTTTTCTAACCAATATGGGACTTCAACAAAATTTTGAGAATATTTATTTAGTGATTAAACTATTCAAAATGAGAGTTTTCTAATGTGGGACTTCAACAATTTTTAAATTGACACATTATGTTCCAACAGACTACGATAGATATGTTTGTTATATGTGTTGTTTACACTAATATCTTATACTTTCTATTTCTTTCCCATTTTATTGGTGTCATGAGATTCTTAGACCTCTATTTGTTGCCATTGCTTCTTTCTACACTTGTACTTTAGAATTGCAGAAAGAAGGTGGAAGGCTCAGTACTGGTGCACCTGGTGGCAAGCCTTGTTTTTTTCCCATATGTAGTGATTTATAGATTCAATACGACGTATAGGATGGATGGCAACTAGACACTACTAAAGGAATGTAAACTTGCACGAGCACTATGACCTATATGTATAGGTGTCCAGACATAGACGAGGCCTGCTAGAAGGGTTCCGTTTGAGTGGTTTAGCACTTACTATTTCATGTCTTATGTGATCTTTTGTTGTATGTGTTTTCCTTGTGAGGGCGCCACAAGACATCTGGCTTCGCACCTTTATGTTTTCATGTCGATGTGTATATATATGTTTATGCTTACGTGCTTTCTATCTGTTTATACTATCTATGTTCAATGTTTTATTGAATCTATATATTTGGTGCGAGGAATTATTTGGGATTCATCAAAGGGAATTTGGGTCATGTAACGCCCCATAATTTGATCAAAATGTTTCTTAAAAATACTTATTTATTAGAAAAATTATGGTAATTTTTTAGTAAATAAAAATGTCTAGACTATTATTCATTTAAACAATTAGTAAAATAATATTTATTTACTACCATTTAAAAATATTTATTTAGACACTAAAATGAGATAACACCTTTTAAATTGTAGTCATAAAATTTATAATTAAAAATGATGATGTTTCAATTATTTCTAACGGAAGAAAACTCAACTCCATATTTATAATTTTAAATAGTCGGTTAAAAATATTAAATCAAAACTTAGAAATACTGCAACATATTTATTTATTACGAAATAGTCTTAAAAACCCATTTATCACCGTACATTCTCCGCACATTGACACACATCACAACAACTATTCTTGAATCTTCTCGAAACTATACTAATGAAAAAATGAACATGTCACTAAGGCAACTTCCACAAATATGTATATGCTATGACATGATGATGTATTTTAAAAAAAGAATATTCTCACACAACCCACTAAGATCATGTTATATGCATTCAAAAATCATTTATTCAAATCATAATCTTGTTAAAAAATTACTAAGATCATATACCGCATGTCCTTGCCACGAGAATCATGTATTTATAAATAAATAACCATAAAAATTGAAACTTTCATCTTTCACTAATATCATAAAAATTTTAACTTTCCGCACATACACATAAAAATTCAAATTTGATGTTATGTTCATCACAAACATTAAAACTTTAACACATACAACACAAAAATTTGAACTTTATTTCATATACATCATGAAAATTAAAACCTCAAGACATATATTAAAAAAATTCGAACTTTCAACATAAATCATATACTACATATCATACTCAACGAAAATTTAGAGTTTTACTATTTTAATCCATAAGTTTGTGTTTATTCTTTTTTAAGACAATCATTCACAATTATCTATTTCATAACATCCTACAAACGGTCTAACTATCATTTATATGGGAAAAAGCCCTTACCTTTGTTGTTTTGCTTCCTAGCAAAAAAAATCTCAATCCAAGCACATTGGTCTTAACTCCACTAAGTCTATAGCTTCACGAAATGATTGACCACTCATTCTTAGTTTCAAACAATCTAATAGTACTCTTAACCAAAGATGAGAGGTTGACTAAATGTTCACTACACAAACGTTAAAAATTCGCATAAATTAATTCTTTTATAAGTATAAACCAAAAATATAAAAATTAAGTTTTCGCACATCATAAACAACCCACAACAACAACTATTTTTTTTCCATAAAAATGATTGTTCAATCTCTTTTATAAATGCTTTTCAGAATAAATAATCATTTCTAATTTTGAAGTCATAAACTCAATTTTTCAAAATAACATATTTTTTGGTAAATTTTCCAAAGAAATTCTAAAAACCCCAAAAATTGATTTTCAAGATAAATAATATTCCCAAAATTCCCTACACAACTTAATCAACACAAATATTTTTCTAAACACTTTAGCACTTTAAAAATCCTGATTTTTTAAATTTTGAACATGATCAAACAACCATACAAATAATTTTTTCACCTATTAAAAGTATAAAAACAATTTCCCACCGAGGTCTCAAACTTTTCACAAAACTATATTTAGACATTTAGAAACACTTTTCATTGCACAAAAATTGATGCTTGATACAAGTAAACACCTTTGATCAATTAAAATAATTTTTCTATGTCAATAACATCAAATAAATCAAGAAACCTTTGGAAATAACAACACAACACTAAAGTTTAAAATAACAAGTAGAAGATGAAAATATTCCAAATTTGCAGTCACAATGAGAATGCAATTTCTCACATTCTAGACTTCGTTTTGATGATCTGATCGTTGAAATCGAAGAATCATACGTTGTAAACTTCTTGTTCAAAAATCAGTCCAATCCAACGGTGAATGAAGGCATAGTTGTGACTCTAAGGTTACTTGTTTGCAAACTTTCTATGTCAAGAATATATTTTTTTGTGGTTCATAAACATTAAAACCTAATAATATTTTTGTCTAGAATTTTTATTAGCATTAAAAGAAAATAAATTTTTGGTCAAAGGAATAATTAGATGAAATGAAGTGATATACATTGTCATGAAGGGAGAGATTTGAAGTGGAAATAAAAGTCACAAGAAAGAGGGTTTGAATTGTGACCCTTTTTAAAAATTTAATCTGCACTTAATATAAATGATTCTCAAGTTATAAACTTGGATAATGTTGAATTCAGAATGTTCTAAAGTGTTAGTGCAGAAGAAAAATTAATGCAGTATATTTGTGTGATATAAATTTAAAGCATGAAAGGTCAAAATTTAAGGAAGAGAATCACACACAAGAAGTGTCTTGGTTGACCCAACTTGGGCTACGACTATTCCTTGCATTAATTGAAATTTTTCACTAAGATGCTTGAGAGAATTATTGGAATCAATTTGGGTTTTCTCTTGTGATTTTGATGCTAACAAAAGTATTTTGTGAGAACAATTTGTTTGGACTAATGGCTTCATTAAGTGTGCAACAATTAAAACAAGAAAATCAGATGAAGGTACCAGAGGAATGTACTAGAGGAAGCTACTAGAGGAAAGGACCAGAGGATGAGATTAGAGGAACACAAAAGCATATGCGTCAGCCTCTAAACATATGCCTCTGAAAGCAACGTGCCTCTGAAGGTTACGAAGACCGCCTTTGATGTTTGGCTATGAAGTTTGAGTCTAAAGACTGCCTTTGATAATTGAATTTGAAGCATGCCTTTAAAGCCCTTGCGTGCCTCTAATGTGCACAAACTCAACATACCTATGAAAAGTTTATATCAAGCTAACAGTAACTCTATATAGATTGTTCACGCCATGCATTCAAAGCCCATATTCCGCTAATCAAAAGTTGCAACACACTCAAATGTTGCCTCTAATATGCTGCCTTTAATGTTGCACTGACTCTGGTGATTCAACAATGTGATTTTCCCAAAGCTACTAATTATAAGTCACACAATTCAACCTCTGACTTTAATTATCCAAGAAACACAACATCTCACTCCAACAAGAAAGTTAATGGCTCTGATGGAAAGTCAATGACTTTGATTGAAAGAATTCATTCAGGAGAAAATACTTAGCCGAATCAGAATTTCTAAATATTCAAGAACAATTCCTAATCCATTCCCGCTCCAATCAATCAAGTGTATGAAGAAAGATTCGTGCGAATAAGTTTTTCAACACTATGAAATTAGATACAACTCAATTATAATTGAAGAAAATCTTTGACAGGGTGAAAAGAAGATTTGGAAAAAATCTCGTTCACAAGAAGATATGGTCAAAATATTGTTTAGAAGAAGATATGGCCAAAATATTGTTAACAAGAAGATATGCTCAAAATATTGTTCAGAATAAGATATGTTCAAAATGTTATTCACAAGAAGATATGGTCAAAATATTGTTCACAAGAAGATATGCTCAAAATTTTCTCCCAAGAAGATATGCTTAGAATTTGTTCACAAGAAGATACATTCAGAATTCTTCACAAGAAGAACCACTCAGAATTATTCACAAGAAGATACACTCATAATTGTTCACAAGAAAGATATGATCACGATTTTACAAGGACAAAAGTGAAATCCTAATCTATTCTATAAATAGATACTTAAGGCTGAAGAATAAAACACGAACTCATAAACTCCAAAGTCCATACAACTCAGAAAAACTTTTGAGAGCTCAAATTTCCTAAGTATTCAAAGTTGAAAGGTTTAAGTTCTAGAGAAGCACTTGGTCAAAGAAATATTGTCTAAGTGCTTTATTTTGAGAAATATTGTCCCACGAAGATGCATATGCCATGTGTAAGACCCTTAAATTTAATATTAATTTTGGAATTAATATTAAGGGTATTTTGGGGATATTTGTATGTTTGAGGGAATATATATATATATATATATATATATATATATATATAAATATTTATTTTGGAAGAAGAATTAAAATTATTGGATTAAGAATAAATTAATTTAATTACGAGTAATTAAATTAGTCGGGCAGTTAATTGAGGATTAGTGGCTAATTACAAAATAATTAAGTGCTGAAGGATCCAACATTATTTTAACATTATTTGTGATGAGGTGGCACCTAAGTAACTCTATAAATACACGTGAGGAAACAGAGAAAAACCAGAACTCCATACTTCCCCATTCTGCATGTAATAGTGCTGCATGTAACAGTACCCTTTCCTCCCATTCTGCTTCCTGTTTTCTGAAAGCTGTTTCACGATTTCAAAAGAAAGAAAAAAGGGAATTACTCAAAGTGCCATTACTTGAACATCCAAGCACCAAAACACCAAAACCCCAATACAAAAGTTATTCCCCAGGCAAACGCAGGCTACAGTTTCACCGGTTATTGGCGCGAAAACAGGAATGATAGCAGAAACGAGAGAAGTAGCAGAACACGCAACAAGGGTAAGGGCACCTTCCACTTTCTAGTTGCATTAGGGCTATAAATGCATAACTGGCATAGCATTACTGATGTTTTCATCACTGTTTTGAAGAAAAACTATTTTGCAATGACATTTTGAAAAAAATGAACAAAATGCATTCTGTTGAGGTTTTAAAAATCTGCAACATGCTGTTTTAGGTGATGATTCCAATACTGTTTTGTTTATGGGGAAAGCTAAAAAATGCATTGCATGTTATTCTGAAGAGGAGTAAAAAGCATATTCATAAAACTGTTTTGAATATTGCAAAAATGCATTATGTTTTGCTTTTGATGTTTGAGAAAGCTGAAATGCTTTGCATGTTGTTCTGAAGTTTGAGAAAAACTGAATGCTTTGCATGTTGTTCTGATGTTTGAGAAAAATTGAATGCTTTGCATGTTACTCTGATGTTTGAGAAAAGTTGAATGCTTTCCATGTTGTTCTGATGTTCGAAAAAGCTGAAATGCTTGCATGATGTTCTGATGGTTTGAGAAAGATGAAATGCTTGCATGCTGTTCTCTTGATCAAAATCTGGTGTTGCTGATGATTTCAAAATAAAAAGGGGTTTAAAACTGATGAAAGTGTTTTCCTCTGGAAAATCTGGTTTGATGTAAAAGTTTGAGTTTTGTGGTTTAAAAGAGTGATAAAACTGTTTTGGAGTTGTGCTGATTTTTCAAAAGAAACAAATTGAAATGTGTTGAAGTCTCAGTAAAATTTCACTGATTTCGAAGGTGTATTCGAATACAACATGTGTGTATTCGAATACAGCCTGTCAAGCTTCTGTTTTACTTAAGTTTTCAAACTATTTTACTTAATGTCATTCTGTTTTGCTTCTAATGATTCTGGTTTGAATCATTCTATTTTGCTTCTAATGATTCTGGTGTGAATCCTTCTGTTTTGCTTCTGATGATTCTGGTGTGAATCATTTTGTTTTGCTTCTGATGATTCTGGTATGAATCATTCTGTTTTGCTTCTGATGATTCTGGTGTGAATCATTCTATTTTGCTTATGATGATTCTGGTGTGAATCATTCTGTTTTGCTTTTGATCATTCTGGTGTGAATCATTTTGTTTTGCTTCTAATGATTCTTGTGTGAATCATTCTGTTTTGCTTCTGATGATTCTGGTGTGAATCATTCTGTTTTTCTTCTGATGATTCTGGTGTGAATCATTCTGTTTTGCTTATGATGATTCTGGTGTGAATAATTCTGTTTTGCTTCTGATGATTCTCGTGTGAATCATTCTGTTTTTCTTCTGATGATTCTTGTGTGAATCATTCTGTTTTGCTTCTGATGATTCTGGTGTGAATCATTCTGTTTTGCTTATGATGATTCTGGTGTGAATCATTCTGTTTTGCTTCTGATGATTCTGGTGTTAATCAGTCTGTTATGTTCTTGATGTTCTGATGTTAATCATTCTGATTCTGGTTCTGTTTCTGATGTTCTGGTGTTGATGATTCTTATTCTGGTTCTGTTCCTGATGTTCTGATGTTAATCATTCTGATTCTGGTTCTGTTTTTGATGTTCTGGTGTTAATGATTCTGATTCTGGTTCTGTTCCTGATGTTCTGATGTTAATCATTCTCATTCTGATTCTTGTTCTAATTCTGATGTTCTGGTGTTGATGATTCTGATTCTGGTTCTGTTCCTGATGTTGTGATGTTAATCATTCTGATTCTGATTCTGTTTCTGATGTTCTGGTGTTGATGATTCTTATTCTGGTTCTGTTCCTGATGTTCTGATGTTAATCATTCAGATTCTGGTTCTGGTTCTGTTTCTGATGTTCTGGTGTTGATGATTCTGATTCTGGTTCTGTTACTGATGTTGTGATGTTAATCATTCTGATTCTGGTTCTGTTTCTGATGGTCTGGTGTTGATGATTCTGATTCTGGTTCTGTTCCTGATGTTTTGATGTTAATCATTTTGATTCTGGTTCTGTTTCTGATGTTCTAGTGTTGATGATTCTGATTATGGTTTTGTTTTTGGCTTCTGTATTCGACTACAGGCATGCTTTATTCGAATACCAAATGTTGAAATTACAGTTTCAGCTTCTGTATTCGAATACAAGGGATCTGTATTCGAATAAAGATTCGAGTTTTCAGAAAATTCCAAGTTTTCAACAGTGTTTTGTAAACCCTGAGTGTTTGGGGAATACTGGGAATGTTGTGGTGAATTAAAAAGGAACTTTTGGTGATATTTTGAAGTGGTGGTGATGAAGTTTTTGAGACTTTACTGATGTAGTGAAAAATGTTGATTTGTGCACTGAGACTGCCTCTATATTCGACTACCAGGGGGGCTGTAGTCGAATACAGAGTGTTAATTCTGCACTGTTTTGGCTCCTGTATTCGAATACAGAGAGGCTGTATTCGAATACAAATTTGTATTTTCCAGAAATGTCAATTTTAAACACTGTGTTATGAAATTTAAGAGCTTGGGAAAACATTGCAAAGTAGTAATGATTACTTGACTGTTTAGTCATGATTATGATGATGATAATATTGATTGTGCTGAGATGTTTTGAAAAATGATGGAAAGGCATGAATTTTCTGATTTTGCATTCTGTTTCCAGTGAAGAGAAACACTGCATATTCATGCATTGCATAGTCAAGTGGTACCCGCGATGGGCCACAGAGTAATGCGCAACCACGTGTTGATCTGTTAAGCGATTGCACGAGTGCTGGTCTGTTGAGCGACTGCACTAGGTACTGATCTGTTGAGCGATTGTACCTTGATATATAGGTGCTGGTCTGTTGAGCGACTGCACTGGTACTAGACTGTTGAGCGTCTGTACCATGAAATGCGCAACCACGTGCTGATCTGTTGAGCGATTGCACGAGTGCTGGTTTGTTGAGCGACTGCACTAGGTACTGATCTGTTGAGCGATTGTACCTTGGTATACCGGTGCTGGTCTGTTGAGCGACTGCACTGGTACTGGACTGTTGAGCGTCTGTACCCTGAAATGTGCAACCACGTGCTAATCTGTTTAGCGATTGCACGAGTGCTGGTCTGTTGAGCGACTGCACTAGGTACTGATCTGTTGAGCGATTGTACCTTGGTATATGTCAAACGTGTTGGTCTGTTGAGCGACTGCACGAGTGTTGGTCTGTTGAGCGACTGCACTAGGTGCTGATCTGTTGAGCGATTGCACCTTGGTCTTGAGGGCCGTTAAAGTCAAACATATTGTGTTGGTCTGTTGAGCGACTGCACCTTGGTAATTCCAAGAAATTGTAAACATGAGCATATACATATTGCATTGAGGGATTTGACCGGTGGGTCACGATTGATCATATGATGACTGGTTGGAAATTGATGTGTGTGAGTACTGTACATAATCTGAATTTCTGATTTAATGATTGTGATTTGCTGAGGTGTTGTTTGTACTTACCACATATTTCATAATAATTGGCTGCTGTTTTTGAAAAGGCATATATGTCATTGAATTTCAAATGAGCATCATTATTTCCATCATTATTATACGATATGCCATATATATATTTGTTGCTGTGAAATATATGCTATGTGATTATTTGTTAATTTCGGTCGGTGACCCTTGCCATTATATTGTGGAAATTGGGTTTTGCCCTCAGATGTTACCCGAACCCGTCCTACCGACGGATACACTAACGACGAAAACGTCGTTAGTTTCCCCTGATCTTTACGTACGGAGTATCCGTGGACAACGCAGAAGTACGGACGGTTGGCTAAAGACGAGACTTATAGAGGATACGGTGGAGACCGTGCTACTGTAGCTTAGTGCATGATCAGACTAGACTTTGTATAGGTAATTGAGTTTTGGGGAATGTAATTTAGTTTGGGAATTAATGTATGACTTTTCCGCTGTATTTTCCGCACTCTGATACTGTTTAGTGGCCACAGGCCGGGTGTTCTCTTTTGAAATGAACTGATGAAAATTTTATTTTAATTCCCTTGACATTAATTTTGGAAAACTCATTTTAATTATTTATTGAAAAAAAAAATACACTCACGCTGTGTTTTAAACTCGGGTTGTTACACCATGTCATGATGATATATAGTCAAAGAGATATATTCCCACACAGCCCACTAAAAATCATGTCATATGCATTCAAAATCACTTTTTGAAAATCAACATCTTATGCACATACCACTAAGATCACATACCACACATCCATATCATGAGTATCACATATTCATGGACAAATAATCATAAAAATTATAACTTTAACCACATACACATAAAATCGAAAACTTGTTATCATACACACCATACAAATTAGCACTTTAACATATATAACAAGAAAATTCAAACTCCAACTCATATACATCCTCAAAATGAAAACCTCATATACATAACATAAAAATTCATATTTTACATCATATCTTTCATAAAAATTAAAACTTTATCATATATAACATAAAAATCCATACTTTACTTAAAAAAAATCGTATATTATTTATTGACTCAATGCAAAGGATTCGGGTTTCATTATTTTAATTCATTAGTCTACATTTTATTCCTTTCAAAAAGCAAGCGATCACAATTATTAATTTCATGCCATCCAACTAACAGTCTGACTATAATTTGTGTGGGGAAAATCCCTTACCATGGTCGCTTTTCTTCCTAGTACGAAGCTTTAAGCCCCTACGAAGTTGTTCACAAGAAAAGAATTCCAAGCTTTTGATAAACAAAGAAGAGGAGGTGTTAAGGTGGTGGCGGCTAGGGTTTCGGTATTCCTTGCTGCTTATTATTACTTAGTATGGAAATATTGCGTGTTGGAACCAAGTTGGTTCTTTCAATTAAAGTTTTGGTGTTAACAAAATTATTTGATGAATAAGTAATCAAACATAGCAGCGGATAACAACAACATAAGAACACAACTATTTATCCTAGTTCACTATTAACTTGGCTACATTTAGTCCTTTCATCTTGAAGGCTTTAATCCACTAATTCAAAACCATTGAATTACAACACCTGACTCCCCAAGTCAGTCTTCCCAAGCAGTCTGACAACCCCACACTTTTAAGGAACGATAACAGCACCTTGACTCTATAAGTCAAGTCTTCTGCTACCAATCTAACAACCCCAGATTGAAGAAGGAATCTACACCACTATCGGGTTAGATTACAAGGGTTTGGTGAAGGTGTAAACAAGAGAAAGGGGGTTGAATTGTGTTTGTCAAACTTAATTACTTTTGTTGTTTTGTTAAATGTTGATTTGAATTATTCGATAAATAACTAATCAGATTCAGCAGCGGATAATAATAACATAATAACACAGCAATTTATACTGGTTCACCGTTAACTAGGCTACGTCCAGTCCCTTCCTCCAGAAGGCCTTTTCACTAATTCACACTCCTTTGAATTACAACACCACTGACCCTTCAAGTCAGTCTTCCCAAACAGCCTGACAACCCCTGACTTTTGAAGAACAACAACACCTTGACTATACCCGCCAAGTCTTCTCAAACAGCCTGACAACCCCAGACTTTTGAGGAACAACAACACCTTGACTAAACCAGCCAAGTCTTCTCAAACAGCCTGACAACCCCAGACTTTTGAGGAACGATAACAACAACTTGACTCTACAAGTCAAGTCTTCTCCTACCAATCGGACAACCCCAGATTGAAAAATTAATCTACACCACTATTGGCCGGGTTATATAATAAAGGTTTGAAACTTTGCAATGTTGCTTCTGGAAAGCTGTTTGCTGCACTTATTCTTGCACTCTTTTATTGCTCCTGGAAAGCTGATTGTTGCACTGTATTTCTCTCTCAAAAACAATTAGAAAATATTGCTCTTGCTCATTTGTGTTTCTCTCTTTTGAATTCTTAGATAACTTTGAATTGAAGCTTTAGTTCTTGTGTTTTTCGATACTCTAATCTTCAGCATTAAGTCTCTATTTATAGTTGAACTTTAGGACTTCACTGATGCTTTACTTCTTGAGTGTATTTCGATTAATCTGTTTTGAGAATATTCTGGAGTAGTTTGCTCAGATTCTATTTAAAGTCTTTTGCTCACTGATGCTTTACTTCTGGAGTGTATTTCGATTAATCTGTTTTGAGCATTTTGCTCCGCTTCTATTTTGAGCATACTTTTAGCTAGATTCTGTTTCTCGAGTCTTTTGCTCCAATTTTGTTTTGAGCATTTTTCTCAGATTCTGTTTTGAGCATATTTTTAGCTAGATTCTGTTTCTCAAGTCTTTTGCTCCAATTCTATTTTGAGCATTTTTCTCTTACTAATTCCTCTGGTGACGTCATCTTCTTGTGAAATCCTCTAGTGACTTCATCCTCTGATTTCTACTTCTGGTGATATCCTTTGGGGACGTTATCCTCTGATTTATGCTTCTGGTAACGTCATCCTTTGATCTATTCTTCTGGTGAAATTTTTCATTCTTCTTCTAAGTTAAATATGTTATTTTCATAAAATACATTTGTTAACATCAAAACTTTAGTTACAAGAACCAACTTGGTTCGAACAATCTCCCCCTTTTTTGATGATGACAAACAATGTATTTTTGATAATACTTTTTCTTTCTTTTGACTTTGACTCCCCCTAAGACTAAGCTTCATTTTAAGCTTCATTTTATATTTTCTCCCCCTAAGTCTAATGCCCAGATATCATATCAAATAAATCATACATCATCTCTTCCTTTCAAATACATCATCTTTTCCCTCGAATATTTTATCAAATATTACATCTTCTCCCTCTTTGTCATCAGACAAAAAGGTTTGAATGAAGAAAAGAGATCCTCTGTTTTTTTGGTTTTTTTTTTTACTCTTTTTTGTTACTTTTTTTTTACTCCTTTTTTTTAATTATAAAAGTACACGAAAAATAAAATACAAAAAATTAAACTAAGCTATTAGGTTAGGGATAAAGATAAGATTAAGGTTTTTCTTGATGAATTCAAACCTATCTTCAGGTAGTGGTTTAGTGAATATGTCAACCCATTGATGTTCAGTGTCTACAAACTAAATGTTGAGTACCCCTTTCTGAACATAATCTCTAATAAAATGGTGTTTGATCTCTATGTGTTTAGCTCTTGAGTGTAGGATCAGGTTTTTGGTTAGACAAATTGCAGAGATGTTATCACAATAGATGGGTATGTTGGATTCTAATATTTTGTAGTCTTCAAGTTGATGCTTCATCCAGAGTAGTTGAGAGCTGCAGCCAGCTGCTGAAATGTATTCAGCCTCTGCTGTTGACATAGCAATGGTGTGTTGTCTCTTACTGGACCGCGAAATTAAATTGTCTCCTAAAAAGGTAATATATCCACTGGTGCTTTTTCTTTCAAGTTTATCTCCAGCATAGTCAGAATCACAGTATCCACTCAGTTTGTATGTAGGAGTTTTCTCGTAAAACAAGGTGAGATTGGTAGTGCTTTTCAGATATCTAAGAATTCTCTTAACAACACTTAGATGAGATTCTTTAGGATCAGATTGAAATCGAGCACATACACACACACTGAATATGATATCAGGTCTAGAAGCAGTAAGGTAAAGTAATGATCTGATCATTCCTTTGTGAATTTTCTGGTCAACTTTTTGGCCTGATTCATCTTTATCAAGTGAACAAGTAGGATGCGTTGGTGTAGCTATAGGTTTGCAATCACTCATTTTAAACTTCTTGAGAAGTTCCTTTGTATATTTAGTTTGATGAATGTAAATACCTTCTGAACTTTGCTGAATTTGTATTCCTAGAAAGAACTTAAGTTCTCCCATCATACGCATTTGAAATTCATGCTGCATTAATTCAGAAAATTCTTGACAAAGAATGCCATTAGTAGATCCAAAAATAATATCATCAACATAAATTTGAATGATCAGAATATCATTGTTTATTGATTTGCTAAACAAAGTATTGTCTATTTGTTCTCTTTCAAAGTTATTTTTAAGTAAGAAATTATTGAGTCTATCGTACCATGCTCTAGGTGCTTGTTTTAACCCATACAAGGATTTTCTAAGTTTAAAGACATGGTTTGGAAATTCAGAATTTTCAAAACCTGGAGGTTGTTTAACATATACCTCTTCATTCAAATAACCATTGAGAAAAGCACTTTTAAAATCCATTTGAAATAATTTGATATTATTATTTGCAGGAAAAGACAATAAGATACGAATAGCTTATAACCTGGCCACTGGAGCAAATGTCTCAGTGTAATCAATGCCCTCTTGTTGACTGTAACCTTGTGCCACAAGCCTTGCCTTGTTTCTGACTACTTCACCCTTTTCATTTGGCTTATTCTGAAGACCCACTTGGTTCCCACAATGTTCTTCTCTGGTCTTGGAACTAGATCCCAAACATCATTCCTCTTAAATTCATTTAACTCTTCCTGCATTGCAATAATCCATCCATCATCTACCAATACTTCACTAACAGATGTAGGCTCAATCGATGAGATTAAACCAAACAGACTTATATCTTTTAATGATGATCTGGTTCTTAAAGAATCACTTCCACTTCCAATGATCAGATTTTCAGGATGAGATGACTGATAATTATATCCATATTTCTCTTCTGACTTTTCATAATTGATTCTGATTTGATCGGATTCGTCCTTTGAAGATGTGTCACATGCTTCTGATTTGCTTGTATCCTTCACTTCTTCAAATTTTGTTGATTTATCTGCTTTTGCTGGTTTCTCTATTTCTGCTTGTTTGTCTGTTTTTGCTTCCTCAAATTTTTGTTAAATCTGTAATATCAACATCTTGCTTTGACTTTGCAGTGTTAAGCTTTAGATCTTTCAGAGTATCCAATGAAGATACACTTTTGAGATCGAGAATCAAACTTACCAAGAATATCTTTAGTATTTAGCATATAACAAATACAGCCAAATTGTTTAAAATAAGAAATGTTAGGCTTTTTACCTTTCCATAATTTATATGGTGTTTTATTCAACATAGACCTAATAAAGACTCTATTATGAATGTAACGTGCAGTGTTGATTGCTTCAGCCTAAAAATGTTTTGCAACATTTAAATAATTTAACATAGTTCTGGCCATGTCTTGGAGTGATCTATTTTTTCTTTCTACAACTCCATTCTGTTGAGGTGTTCTAGGAGAAGAAAAGTTATGAGAAATATTATTCTCATCACAGAAATTTTCAAAGAATTTGTTTTCCAATTCTCCTCCATGATCACTTCTAATTGACACTATCTTAAAACCTTTTTCATTCATGGCTTGTTTACAGAATGTCATAAATACAGTATGGGATTCATCTTTACTTCTTAGAAATTTTACCCACGTCCACCTAGAGTAATCGTCTACTATAACATAGCCATATTTCTTTCCATTTAGATATACTACTTTCACTGGTCCAAACAGACCCATATGCAAAAGTTCAAGAGGCTTTGATGTAGTTACTGATTTCTTAGGAGTAAAAGAACTTTTGGTTTGTTTTCCCTTTTGACAGCCTTCACACAAGATTTCAGTTTTGTAACTAAGATTAGGTAGACCTTTTACTAACTTAAGTTTGTTCAAATCAGAAATTGATCTAAGATTAGCATGACCTAATCTTTTGTGCCACATCAAATTGTCTTCATTCACTAACATAAGACATTTAACCTCTTGCTTTCCTAGACTAAACAAATTTATTTTATAAATATTATTTTGCCTCTGACCTGTGAAAAGCACAGATCCATCCTTTTGACTAATTGCTTTGCATGTCTTTTGATTGAATATAATATCATAATTGTTATCACTTAACTGACTTATACTCAACAAGTTATGTTTAAGACCTTTAACAAACAAGACATCTTTAATAGAAGGAGAGTTACCATTGTTGGAACCAAGTTGGTTCTATACTTAGAATTTTGATGTTTACAAAAGTACTTTTATGTAATCTTATTTTTGACTTAGAATAATAATGAAAAATGCCACCAGAAGATGACATCGCCAGAGGCAAAAGATGACGTCACCAGAAGATAAAATCAGAAGCAGAAGAGGAGGACACCAGAGGATAAAATCAGAGAATGACACCAGAGGGTACACCTCCAGAAGATATCAGAGGATGTCATCAAAGGCAAAACATCAAAGGACAAATAACATCATCAGAGGATATCTTTCTTGGTCCAGATCATAAGGAAGCAGAGTCCATAAGGAGACCTGGTCCAAACCAGATGGAAGCTTGTTAGAGGAAGACTTTGTCCAGACCAGAAGGAAACATAAGTCAAACTTGGTCCAGACTGAATCCTGACCAGAAGATAGCGTGGTCGTGAATATAAGATTTAATCCAGACTTAATCCAGACTTGGTCCAAATAAGAAGGTTTGATTGTCCAGAACATAAGACATAGTCCAGATTTAATCCAGACTTAGTTTAGACTTGATCCAGACTTGATCCAGATCAGAGGATAAATGTCCAGATTAAAAGATCAATGGTCCAGATTAAAATATCATATGTCCTGATTTAAATCAGATTCAATACAGACTCAGTCCAGACTTGGTCCAGATCAGAGGGTAAATGTTCATATTAAAAAATCATACGGTCCAGATTTTAATCACGATGAAAATCAGTGAAGACTTAATTAAAATTTGAAAAAGACTTGATTAAATTTTCATAGAAAATTGATCAAAGTATTAAGGGGGTTTGATACAAAAATAAATTGAAGTCATGGAGGGAATTTAAAAGCAATTGGAGGGAAGAAAGATACGGTCCAGAATTAAACAAGAACAGGATTGGCCAAAGTTATTTTCAGAACAAATCTGAAGCAAAAAGGTTCAGATCAAGCATAAAGCTCAAATCCGATTAGCCAAGTTATTTTTTCAAGAGAATCTGGACAGATACATCTCGAATTTGATCATGGAAGAAACCCTAATTTTCATCTATAAAAGGAGGCTCAAGGCAGAAGTCTTTGTGATTGAAAATCAGTAAAAGAGTCATAAACTTCTAGAGGCAAATACTCGAGTTTTTAGTGAGGTTAATTGTGAGTATCAGCTTTCCAGAAGCAAGTACTCTTGTTTTTCGTTCCCTTGTGTCAGATCTATATTGTTGAAGTAGAGTCTACAATCTGAAGAGTCAGAAGAAGTAGCAGGTGACTTAGCAATTAGATTCAAGGTGTTGAAATCCCTTCTGTAATCTGGGGTTGTCAGATTGATAGGAGAATACTTGACTTGGGAAGTCAAGGTGTTGTGTTCCTCAAAACTTTAGGATTGTTAGACTGACTTGGAGGGTCAGTAGTGCTGTTGTAATTCAGAGGTTTTGAATTAGTGGAAAAATCCTTCAAGGTGAAGGGACTGGATGTAGCCTAGTTAATGGTGAACCAGGATAAATCTTTGTGTTGATTATTTTACTTTATCTGCTGCTAATTCTGCTTGCTTATATATCGGATTTTAAATAATCATCAAAAACAGAAAAAGAATTCAAGTATTACAAACACAATTCAACCCCCCCTTCTCGTGTTTGCACCTTCAACCATTACCAACTGTTCCTTGACCAACCTTCAATCATTACCAACTGTTCCTCCAAAAGTTACTGTGCCTTCTTTGCTTAATGTCAATTCTTGGAACATAAACCTTTTTCCCGTCATATGTCGCGAGCATCCATTGTCCAGGTACCATGACTGGTGTTTTAACTTGTTTGCTAAGGACATCTGCAACAAAAACAATTTTGCTTTTAGGTACCCAAATCTGGTTGGGTCCAGGTTTGTTAGTTTTGATAAATTTCTTGTTTTTTCTTGTATTTAGCATAGGACAAAACATTTTGGACTGATCTTTCTTGTAACAACCAGTACACACTATATCAGAGGAAACAGGTTTAAACATAGGTTTAGGTTGAATTATTGTTTCTTCAAATCCTATACCTCTATTTCCATTCCTACTGACTCCATAAATCAGATAAGCATATTTTCTTCTTTCCATACCACTATCAAGAAATTCTTGAAGAACTTGTTCATGCATATCAGAATTACTTGTGGTATTTTCAACTGTTCTTGAATTATGATTATTTTTCAAATTTAAACTTTCATCTTTAAGTTCAGCAAAACTATTTTTCAAATATACACTCTCTGTTTTCAATTCTGCAATATCAGTTTCAAGAATGACACTTTCTGTTTTAAATTCTGCAATATGATTCTTTAAAACATTAACTTCTTCTGATAGATTTGTATTTTCTTTCTTAGGAGTTTTCAGTTTTAAAGATAATTTGTAATTACTGTTTAAAAAATCATTCAGAGCAGTAATCAAATCAGATCGAGTGAATTCAGAATATACCTCAGTTTCATCATCTTCTGATTCTCTTCCAGAATCAGATTCTGTGTTGGATCCAGAGACAAAGTTGGCGTGAGCCATCATAGCCAAATCTGCTTGTTCATCTTCAGAAGATTCATCATAATCATCCCATGTAGCCATCATGCTTTTCTTCTTGGTTCTGAAATATTTCCTCTAGTACTTCCCTTTCTCTATATTTGGATATTCTGACTTAATATGTTCAGATTCATTACATCTGTAGCAGATAATATCTTTCTTGTCATGTGTATCATCACTTTCTTTGTTGGACTGCTTGGAATATCTTTGCGAAAATTTATTCCTTCTGTTGTCCCACATCTTTATGAACTTTCTGGATAAGAAAGCAATCTCTTCTTCCTCTGAGTTCATAATTTGATTGTCTGAATCACTATCTTCTGATACTGATGTTGCTTTTAGAGCCTTCTTCTGCTTGGATTTTAGAGCTAGAGTTTTGTTCTTCTTCACGGGTTCATCTTCTTCCAACTCAATTTCATGTGATTTGAGAGAGCTGATTAATTGTTCCAACTTTAGAGTATTCAGATCTTTAGCTTCCTGAATAGCAGTGATCTTTGGTCTCCACTTGATTGTCTGACTTCTATGTATTTTCCGTACAGGATCAGCAGTAGTGTAACTCTTTTCTAGTACCCTTAATCCCGACACTAAAGTCTGGAATCTGGAAAACATAGTTTCAATGTCTTCATCTTCTTCCATCTTGAATAACTCATACTTCTTGACTAGAATGTTAGCATTTGCTTCTTGGACTTGCTTACTGCCTTCGTAAGTCAAAATCAGACTATCATAGATGCTCTTCGCAATTCCTCTCTTAGTGCATTTGTCGAACTCCTTGAACGTGATTGCATTGATCATGAACGTTCTGGATTTGCGATGCAACTTGAAAATCTTCTTCTGATCAGCATCCATATCGCTTCTGGAAATTTTAACACCATCAGCATCTTCTGGAGCAGTATAACCATCTTCCACCAAGTCCCAAAGTTCAGGGTCTTGTGAAATAAAAAAACTTCTCAACTTGTCCTTCCAGTATTCAAATTGTTCTCCATCAAACAGAGGTGGTCTGTTGATGTTTCCTCCAGTAGCTTCTTCATTGAATCCGGACATGTTGATCCCTTGGATCTTTCCTCAAACACTGTAAAGTGCTCAGCCTTGAAACCGAGCTTTGATGCCAATTGAAGGTGTAAACACGAGAACGGGGGTTGAATTGTGTTTGTCAAACTTAATTATTTTTGTTGTTTTGTTAAATATTGATTTGAATTATTCGATAAATAACTAATCAGATTCAGCAGCGGATAATAATAACATAATAACACAGCAATTTATACTGGTTCACCGTTAACTAGGCTACGTCCAGTCCCTTCCTCCAGAAGGCCTTTTCACTAATTCACACTCCTTTGAATTACAACACCACTGACCCTTCAAGTCAGTCTTCCCAAACAGCCTAACAACCCCAGACTTTTGAGGAACAACAACACCTTGACTATACCCGCCAAGTCTTCTCAAACTGCCTGACATCCCCAGACTTTTGAGGAACAACAACACCTTGACTAAACCAGCCAAGTCTTCTCAAACAGCTTGACAACCCAAGAAATTTGAGGAACGATCAGAACACCTTGACTCTACAAGTCAAGTCTTCTCCTACCAATCTGACAACCACAGATTGAAAAATGAATCTACACCACTATTGGCCGGGTTATATAATAAAGGTTTGAAACTTTGCAACATTGCTTTTGGAAAGTTGTTTGCTGCACTTATTCTTGCACTCTTTTATTGCTTCTGGAAAGTTGATTTTTGCACTGTATTTCTCTCTCGAAAACACATAGAAAATATTGCTCTTGCTCATTTGTGTTTCTCTCTTTTGAACTCTTAGATAACTTTGAATTGAAGCTTGATTTCTTGTGTTTTTCGATACTCTAATCTTCAACATTAAGTCTTTATTTGTAGTTGAACTTTAGGACTTCACTGATGCTTTACTTCTTGAGTGTATTTCAATTAATCTGTTTTGAGTCTTTTGCTCTCTGATTCTTTACTTCTGGAGTGTATTTCGATTAATCTGTTTTGAGCATTTTGCTCCACTTCTGTTTTGATCATACTTTTAGCTAGATTATGTTTCTCGAGTCTTTTGCTCCAATTCTGTTTTGAGCATTTTTCTCAGATTCTGTTTTGAGCATATTTTTAGCTAGATTCTGTTTCTCGAGTCTTTTGCTCGAATTCTGTTTTGAGCATTTTTCTCAAATAGATTCCTCTGATGATATCCTCAGGTGATCATCCTCTGGTGACGTCATCTTTTGATTGATGCTTTTGGTGACGTCAACTTCTTGTGACATCATCCTCTGATTTCTGCTTCTGGTGATGCCATATTCTGGTGACATCCTCTGGTGACGTTATCCTCTGATTTATGCTTCTGGTAACGTCATCCTCTGATCTATTCTTCTGGTGACATTTTTCATTCTTCTTCTAAGTGAAATATGTTATTTTCATAAAATACATTTGTTAACATCAAAACTTTAATTGCAAGAACCAACTTGGTTCCAACATTTGGAACTCTTCAAAGTGGCTTCTGGAAAGTTTATTGCTGCACTGATTCTTGCACCCTTTTGTTGCTTCTGGAAAGCTGCTTGTTGCACTGAATTTCTCTCTCCAAAACACTTAGAAAATATTGCTTTTGCAATCAAGTGATTCTCTCTTTTGAACTCTCGGATTATGTTGAATATGAAGCTTGAGTTCTTGTATTTTTGATACTAGAGGATGCACCCAGAGGAAACCAGAGGATGTCACTAGAGGGTACCATAAGATACCTCCAGAGGATGTCATCAAAGACAAAACATCAAAGGATATCATCAATCAGAGAATATCATCAAAGGGAAGAAACTATAACATCATCAGAGGATATTATTCTTGGCCCAATCAGAAGGAAGTAGAGTCTAGAAGGAGACTTAGTCCAGACCAGAAGCAAGCTTGTCAGAAGAAGACTTGGTCCAGACCAGAAGGAGACTGGTATCCTCTTTAAACATACCATTTTTAGACTTAATTTAAACATACCATAAGTGGCATACCCTTTCCCAACAAAACTACCATTTTTAGAAATGCCGTACAAATTTTTCCCTATGGACTGAGTAAACACTGCCTTATATAGAAGAAAATTGAAAACAAGATTTTTTTTATCTGTGGAGGTGTGTTATCAAACACTCTAGAGAAAATTATTTTGTTTTATCCTTGGGATAATTTTTGAAATCCTTCCAAGCAGGGTAAGTTTGTCAATAATAAAAACAACTTGAAATTGTCCATCAAAAGTCATACCTTCAGATGTGATCTCATTAGTTATCTTCTAAATTTCATGGGATGGAGCCTCTACGAATCTTTCATCGGTCATCTGATACTTGAAGTACCGACTCACAACATAATTTTTAGCTCCAACTTCTTCGGTATAATATTTCTTCTTCTGAGCATCTCAAACATCTCTAGCAATATTGCAAGAATTGTAGTAATCATACAGATCAGCAGCAAATCCATTAAGAATATAATTCTTACAGAGGTAATCATTATCCTCCCATTGAGTTAATTCTGCAGTTTTCTTATTTATTTATGTTTGTTTAGTTGTTTATGTGACCATTAGAATGTCATCTTTTAGAATGTTGACAACCTTTTTTATAGTTAAGAAAAATAACATCTTTTATTGCCATCGTTTGAAGTGACATCCTTCAAATCAAAACGGTTTATTGAAATTAGAAGCAGCGAAACTAGATCTAATAATTTCTTCAGGTGACATGACAACAATAAACGTCTTAAAATTGTTGTTTTTATGTTTCAAAAAACTATTTTTAAAATAATTTTCAGCCAATGAAGATGTTACTAAGTTGAGTTGCGAACTAGGTCACTCTCTATAAAACATTTTCCATATGGATGACAATTAGATCCAGACACAGTGGGTACCCACAAAATAACCCGCAATGGGTAGGGTAAAAACCTGCATAATGGATATATATGGGTATGGGGACGGGTAATTACCCGCAAAATTGAACGGGTATGGGTGCAGGTACGGGTACTATAATACCCACCTTGCCCCACACCCGCACTTATATATTATCACTATTATTGTTGTTGTTATTATTATTATTATTATTATTATTATTATTATTATTATTATTGGGTGTGTTTGTTTGAGCTTAAATAAAAATGAATTTTGTTTTAAATAATTTAGAGATTATTTGTTAGAGATTTTAAAAAAAAATATTTTTTAACTCCCGTTTGTTTACTATTATAAAAATAATTCTTTTTGTAAAATGATTTTTGTTGCAATATAATATTCATTCAATTAAATTTGTGTTTAGTTTAACTATTTATTTTCTTTTATTTTTTAACAATTATTGGTATCATTAGACTACTAAATATTTAGAATCGAAAGATAAACGTTTGCAAACTTTTCAAGAATCTGATTCTGATAAAGAGGTAAATAATTGCGATTTTATATTTAAGAGTTTTTTTGTTATTAATCGTGACTTTATAATTATAAATAACTAATATAATACATATATCAATTTTTTTACAGATCTCGGAGAAAACCACCCAAGGACTTGCATTGTAGTAATGTGGGATCATTTGATATGTTTTGCTATTGTTAAAACCGTTCTAAAATTACATCATCAATATGGCTATAATAGCCACTCGAAAAAAAAGTTGGGAATTTTGTGTATTTTTAACAAGAGCTTGACACTTTTTATAGAGTGATAAAAAAATCTCACATATGTAAAATATTCTATGTGAAACTTTACTATTTATAGAGTTGAAACTTTAATTTTTATAGTCTTTATGTTTCAATAAGAATCAATCTGAATAAAAGGGTAATAGTTTAAATCTGAATAGAAAGAGGAATAGTTTAGGAATCAAATTTATGGTTTATTCTTATTTTGGTAATATGTTGACTATTTTAAACCTTTTTAACGAGTATATTTAATTGACTAACATTAAAAAAATTCTTTATTAGTTGATATAAATCTAGAAAATTTGTAGACCTTGACTATAAAATTTTAAAGATCTTTTGTATAAAAAAATCTCTATATATTGTGGTCCCAATGACCTCAATTTAGCACCAGAATCTTCATTAGTTGAGTTCTCACGAACAGAAGAAGAATTATGGCAATGTCAAAGGCAATGTTAATTGTGTTCTTTAGTGCTCTCTTGATTTGCTTAACTTTTACACAAGATGTTGAGGCAGTACCAAGATTGGGACCATTCATTAAACCTCCTGTATGCGGGCCTGGAACTGGCAAATTTTGCACACCGATTCCTGCAAACCCATATACAAGAGGTTGCAGTCCAATAACGCGTTGTCGTAGCGATCCACCACCTAGAGAGGCAGAAGAAATGGAACAACAATAGAAAATATGATTTTTCATGTTTACAAGTTATATAAATATTATATAACTTTCGAATTGCTTTATATAAAATAATTTAAAACAACGAATATTGTTTTTCATCGTTGTATGAATAATGTGATTGCTTTTTCTTTTTCTTTTCAACAATAAAGAATATTATTACCCAATGTGAATATATGCAATGTTCGACTATACATGCAATCTTTCAAAACACCATCTTCTAGGAATATTATATCTGAGCACTGGAAAATTAAATTTTAATAATAATGACTAAAGTTTTTTAACAAATGTATATAGATGTACCAGTAATAAATATCGCACTTGTGACCTAAGATTTTTGGACATTTTAATATGATTTTAAATACGATTGATATGATTGCTAATGTGCAAGGGCAAAAAATAAACACATGAAGAAGACATTAGTCTCACTTTCCACCTTTCTTTCAAGATGTTTTTGCAACTTCTAATCCCAGTAGGATCGCGAATGTTGTAAGCGTTGTTCAAGAATGCATCACAAATAATATGGGAAATATTCATGTTCAAGAGTTTTCAAGAGTCTATAACTGCATTGAATGGTAATTTTTTACAACAGTCCTTAATAATATGGGCTTTCCGCAACACTGGGTAATTGTTATTACGAAATGTGTGTCTAAAGTTTCTCTTTCTACACTACACCAAAAATAGCTTTTTAAAGCGATTTTTTTAAGTCTTTTACAGGGTTTATAAGCGCTGTAGTATCTAGTGCTGTTATAAGATATAACAGCGCTATTGAAAATAAAAAAAATGTGGTAATAGGTATAAATATATAGTGCGTTTCCTTAGAGATTTACAATGTTTTTTTCAAAAAAGGGTTGTAGTAGGCCATATATAGTGCGCTTCTTATACTAGTTTTACAGCGCTTTTTCAAAAAAACACTGTAATAGGCACATATATATAGCGCGCTTGTATTATCAACTAGTTTTACAGCGCTTTTTAAAAAAAAAAACGCTGTAATAGGTACATATATAGCACGTTTGTATTATCAACTAGTTTTACAGCGCTTTTTCAAAAAAGCATTGTAAAAGGCTATCAAAAAGCGCTGTAAAACGTTTAAAAAAACACTGTAAAAGGATGAGATTTCAATATATGGCATTTTTTTAAAAAGCGCTGTCTTTAAGATGAGATTTCAATTTTTTTCCAAATTCAGATTCTTATCAACATGAAATTCAGCAACAGATATCAATTTCATATTTCATATTCACAATATCAAAATTCACAATATCAATTTCATATTCACATCAACAAATATTTACAATATCAATTACATACATATTCGTAGCAACAAATTACAAGTTCATGACAGTAGCAACAAATATAACAATATTGACAGTAGCAACATATTCACAGAACAAATTTCAAACCAGTCCAGTAGCAATTCCTCCAGCAATTTCTTTATTTACCCTATTGTAATAAAAAATAAAATAAATTAATTACAATAATGGTCATTCACACCAAAATATACAATAATAAATTACAATTTCCAGCAATGTGAAACTCACCTATTAAAAAATTATATAACTTTCAGTTGGAGCACATACTGACACCAGTCTTCTTTTATTACAATGACATCACTTTCAGAGTATGTTGAATTGAAGTTGTCAAAATACTATGCGATATAATATTTGAACATAAATAAGTTATAATCAAATATATATATATAGTTTAAATATGAAAATCAAAATATAATGAAAATAACGAATCGTTTCTGGAATTATATTTTGATTCATATCAACAATCTCCTTCATGAATCGCAATAGATAGTATCCGCAGTCTATGTTCTTAGTTAGACGCGGACACTATAAAATAAAACATGTACGCCAATAAATATTTATGCATTGATTGTAAATGAAAATTTAAAGGCATATAATTAAGTTCTATAACAAAAATTTCAAACCTTTATTGGAAGCCATGTGATGTTGTTTGTCTTATGCTTCGACACTATAGCCCCCCTTTGAGCGCGGAAAATTTGCAAAACACTATCAAATAAATGTGATTATTATTCAATGACCAAATACATTATTTATATATGTAAGAAATAAATGAATATCACTTAAGTGTCGAAGATATTCTTTATATTCGAGTGATTTTCATAATGACCGTGCAATGGGTCTTAATAATACATAATTTTAGAGGTGGCATTGATGGCAAACAACACCCAATGTTGCCTACAACAACAAAAATTTGGTTGGCAAATTTGTTTACACAACTCATAAAGTACCATAAAAGAAAAAAGATATAGATAAAGTATCTAATTACCCTGAATTATATGGTATCAGAAACAACTTATCCTTCTCTTTATTTTTTAAAAGTATAACAACTACATATGTTTTTACATTAACTAGATCGAACTTAAACATGGAAAGCTTATGGGGAGATAGGAATGAAAATCTACTTGTCAATTTGCGCATGCACACCAATTTTTCATACAAAAACCTTCAATGAAAATATAAAATTAGATTAAATATCAATAAATGTGGCAGCGATGCAATTAAAAAGTAATTTTTATCTTAAATAAAGTATTTATATTACCTAATGTATATGTTGATGATAGTAGCACTCAGCTCATTATGATTGAGAAGTTCATATATGTGCTCTTTACCAAGTAATTCTTCATACTCATCTCTAAAAATACCTTTATCCATGCTTATGATACGTGTATCATTTCTCTTCATATTCATTTTTGTTGTTATGTCAAGACACGACCCAAATCGAGAAAGGCGTGGATGACTTATTTTAGGAGCAACAACTAATTTTCCATGATCCAGTTTTTGAATTTTGGAAGATTTATTTTACCATGGACCTGCATCTGCAGTGCAGCGGGTTTATTTTTTGGTTGAATCTGAAAAAAATGAGGTTGATCAATTTGTTAGTTATTATAGTAAGCTAATCATTTCGTATACAATTGATGTATATGTCAAACCTTTTCTGGTGAAGTGACATACTCGTTGCGAGGAATCTTCTTATCATTCCCTTTAGCAAGAATTTAAATAAATGTGAAATTATAAGCGGAAAAATCAGCAATGAAACATAATCAATCATAATCATACAACTAAAGATACAGAGCAATTAAAACATACCTCCCCTATGCCAACAAGATTTTTCAGCCATGCCACGTAACTACCTATTGCTTCTCCCAAAAACTTCATATCTCTGTCGTTGTCAAGGATAGGCAACAGTGCAAGTGGTTCTAAAGCTATCGTAGGTGACCCTTTTGTTGGAACCAAGTTGGTTCTAAGTACTTAGGATTTTGATGTTTACAAAAGCACTCAATGTAATCTTATTTTGTACCTTGAATTATTAAATTAAATGCCACCAGAAGTTGAAGTAATCAGAAGCAGAAGATCAAAGGGTTCCAGAGATTGAATCCTGAAGGTACCAGAAGATACTCCAGGATGTCAAAACATCACCAAAAGATATCTTTGCTGGCCCAGATCAGAAGGAAGCAAAGTCTGAAGGAGACCTGGACCAGACCAGAAGGAAGCCTTCCAGAGGGTGACTTGATCCAGACCAGAAGGAATCAATTGTGAGATTTATTCCAAAAGTTATTCTGACCAGAAGATGGCCTGGCAGTGAAATAATAAACAGCCCAGACTTGATCCACACTTTATCAGAGGGTAAATTAATGGGTCCAGAACAAAGGAATTAATCCATATTTGACCCAGACCAGAAGATAGCATGGTTCAGGGTATGAAACTAAGTCCAGACCAGAAGAAATGATCTGCAGAACTGATTCAAAACAGAAGGTAAAAAGTCCATACTGAAATATTATTTGTCCAAATTTAATTTCAATTTAATCCAGACCAAGTCCAGAATTGATCAAGATCAGGGGGAATATATTCAGATCAATGGTCCAGATTTGAGTATATGGCCCAATGTTGGCTGAGATCAGAAGATCAGACCATGGCCCAGTGTTGGCCGAAATCAGAAGGTCAGAATGTGTGGTCCAGCAGTGGCCGAGATAAATGTGAGATTTATTCCAAAAGTTATTCTGACCAGAAGATGGCCTGGCAGTGAAATAATAAACAGCCCAGACTTGATCCACACTTTATCAGAGGGTAAATTAATGGGTCCAGAACAAAGGAATTAATCCATATTTGACCCAGACCAGAAGATAGCATGGTTCAGGGTATGAAACTAAGTCCAGACCAGAAGAAATGATCTGCAGAACTGATTCAAAACAGAAGGTAAAAAGTCCATACTGAAATATTATTTGTCCAAATTTAATTTTAGTTTAATCCAGACCAAGTCCAGAATTGATCAAGATCAGAGGGAATATATTCAGATCAATGGTCCAGATTTGAGTATATTGCCCAATGTTGGCTGAGATCAGAAGATTAGACAATGGCCCAGTGTTGGCCGAAATCAGAAGGTCAGAATGTGTGGTCCAGCAGTGGCCGAGATAAATGTGAGATTTATTCCAAAAGTTATTCTGACCAGAAGATGGCCTGGCAGTGAAATAATAAATAGCCCAGACTTGATCCACACTTTATCAGAGGGTAAATTAATGGGTCCAGAACAAAGGAATTAATCCATATTTGACCCAGACCAGAAGATAGCATGGTTCAGGGTATGAAACTAAGTCCAGACCAGAAGAAATGATTTGTTGCAAAAATAAAGTGAAGTCGTATGGATGATCAGGAGCTGTTGGCGGGAAGAAACTAAAGACATGATTGGTTAGTTATTTTTGAAAGAAAATCTGAAGCATAAAAAAGATATTTTTTTTTAAGTGAAGCCGATTGGTCAAGATATTTTTGCAAGAGAATCCAGCAACATACAGCTTGAAATTAAGCTTGGAAGAGGCCCTAATCTGCATCTATAAAAAGAGGCTCAAGGTAGAATACTTAGCAATAGAAAATCACAAAAGAGTCATACACTTCCAAAGCAAACACTCAAGTTTTCAGTGAGGTTAATTGTGAGTTCCAGCTTTCAAGAAGCAAGCACTCGTGTTATTTTCTTTCCCTTGTGTTAGATCTAAGTTGTTGAAGTAGAGTCTACAATCTGAGGGAGTCAGAAGGGGTAGCAGATTACTTGTCAATTAGATTCAAGGCGTTGTAATTCCTTCTAAATTCTGGGGTTGTCAGATTGGCAGGAGAAGACTTGACTTAGGAATTCAAGGTGTTGTATTCCTCAAGAGTGTAGGATTGTTAGACTGTTTGAGAAGACTGACTTGGAGGGTCAGTGGAACTGTTGTAATTCAAGGTTTGAATTAGTGAAATCCTTCAAGGTGAAGGGACTGGACGTAGCCTCGTTTACGGTGAACCAATATAAAAATTCTGTGTTTTATATTTACTTTATATCTGCTACTAACTCTGTTTTTATTCATACATCAAGTTTTGTTTTAAAAGTGTAAAAACAGGAAAAGTATTCAAGTTAGTCAAACATAATTCAACCCCCCTTCTCGTGTTTGCACCTTTAATTGGCATTAGAGCTCGGTCTCAAGGCTGAGCACTTAACAGTGTTTGAGGAAAGGTCCAAGGGGTTCAACATGGCAGAATCTAGAGATGAATTGGGAGGCAACATCAATAGACCACCACTGTTTGATGGAGAAAGGTTTGAGTATTGGAAGGACAGAATGAGAAGTTTCTTCATATATCAAGATCCTGAATTATGGAAGATGGTAGTCAAAGGGTACACTGCACCTACTAATTCAGAAGATCCAACTAAAGAACTAGACATGTATGATATGAAACCAGATCAGAGCAGATTATACAAACTTCATCACAAGTCCAGAAACATCATGATCAGTGCCATCACATTCAAGGAATTTGACAGATGCACAGATAAAGAAACAGCAAAGAGCATATTCGACAGTCTGGTTCTGACCTATGAAGGAAGCCAGCAGGTTCAAGAAGCAAGGGCTTACATACTGGTCAAACAGTATGATCTGTTCAAGATGGAAGAGGATGAAGACATTGAAGCAATGTTCAGCAGATTCCAGATTCTGGTATCAGGTTTAAAAGTATTAAAGAAAAGCTACACCACTGCAATTCATGTAAAGAAGATCCTCAGAAGCTTACCAGCCAAATGGAGACCAAAGGTTACTGCAGTACAGGAAGCTAGGGATCTGAATACCTTGAAGCTTGAAGATCTGATCAGCTCCCTCAGGTCTCATGAAATAGAGTTGAATGCAGATGAACCTAAGAAGAAGAAGAATATGGCTCTGAAGTCGAAACAGAAGAAAGCTGCAAGGGCATCATCAGAATCAGAGGATAGTGATAGTAACTGTGATGATATGGCTTACTTAACCAACAAGATGGTTAAGATCTGGGAAAACAGGAAGAGAAGAAGCTTCAAGAAGAAACATAACAACAAAGGAAAGGAAGAATCTAACAAGAAGAGTATTGTTTGTTATGGATGCAATAAACCTGGACATATCAAGTCAGAATGTCCAAATCTGGAAAAAGGCAAACAGCACAAGAAGAGTTCCAGATTCAGAAAGAAGGGTCTGATGGAAGCCTGGGATATATCAGAGGAAGAATCGTCTGATGAAGAAGAGGCAGAAACCGCAAATATGGCACACATTAGGTCTGCCTCTGGACTTCATAAAGGCAAAAATTCAGGAAGGAAAGCAGGCAGAAGGAAAAATGATCGAAGCAGTCATTCAAACAAGTCTGGAAGCACATCAGAGGGAGCAATTCTGGCTCTGATGGCTCATACAAACTCAAGTTCTCAATACAGCTCAGGCTCTGGAACAAATTCAGAAGATGAAGACGATAAGGTATTTTCTGATCTCTCTAAATTTGAGTTAATTGATACTTTAAAAGATTTTTTAAATGCAAATAATAAGATGGCTTTAAAACTGAAAACTCTTAGGGAAGATAAGAAAAATCTGACCAAAGAAGTCCAAGTTTTGAAGAATCAAAATTCTGAGTATGCAACTGAAAACAAGGATTTTAAAACTAAAGTTGCAAGACTCAAATCTGAAAACCAAACTCTCAAAAGCAATGTTTGTTCCACTTCCAAAACTGTTTGTGAATCTGATATGCATGAACAATTTTTTGAAAACTTTATTTCTAATGGAATTGAAAGAAGTAAATATGCATCTATGATTTATGGAAACAGTAACATTGGAAAGAGAGGTCTTGGTTTTACAAAAACGATTACTGAAAGTAAAGCTGCTCATTATGATGTTTTATGCATTGTTTGTGCTAAGAAAGGTCACTCTGAATTATCTTGTCCAATGGTAATATATGAACAAGATCAGAGAGTTGTTAAAACTAACAAACCTGGACCCAATCAGTTCTGGGTACCAAAAGATCAAATTGTCTATGTTGCAGATATTCTGAGCAACCAGAAGGAGACACCAACAATGGTGCCTGGACAATGGATGTTGGCAATGCACAAGTAGAAGAAGGTTTATGTTCCTGCTACAACAAGACAGAGGCAATCTGAGTCTGATGGAAGAAGGTCTGGTCAACTCAACCAGAATCGGAATCAGAACCAAAACTAGAACCAGAATCAAAACTGGAACCAGAATCAGAACAGGAACTGGAACCAGTATCAGAAGCACATAAACTGGAACCAGAACCAAAACTGGAATCAGTATCAGAAGCACAGGAACTGGAACCAGAATCAACTCTGGAACCAGAATAAGTACTGGAACCAGATTTACCAAATTCATCAGAATCACCAGAATCATCAAGGTTATCAAAATCACAGGATTCACCAAAATTACCATAACCAAAACATGTTCTAGAATCATAAGAGGAACATGGTTTATTGACCAAAGCAGAATCAAGAAAACTGCTCAAACAGGACAGAAGCAGAACTGGCTCTGATGGCTCGAACAGAAGCTGAGTCTGACTCTGACTCTGACTCTGACTCTAATTCTGACAGAGAAAAAGCAAGGTCTAATCAGCAACACAAAGCTTGGTATCTTGACAGTGGATGCTCCAAACACATGACAGGAGACAAGTCCATGTTTCTAAATCTGATTATGAAGAATGGAGGCAAAGTTTCCTTTGGAGGAAACCAGAAATGTCATATTATTGGTACAGGAACTGTTGGTAACACTTCTTCTTCCTTGTCTATTAAAAATGTTCTGCTAGTTAAAGGGCTAAAACATAATCTTCTGAGCATAAGTCAATTTAGTGATTGCAATTATGATGTTATCTTTAATCAAAAAACTTGCAAAGCTGTTAGTTAACTAGATGGGTCGGTTTTATTTACTGGCACTAGGAAGGATAATGTTTATAAAATTGATCTGTTCAATGCTTAGTGTCTGTGAGTGAGCATAATCTGATTTGGCACAAAACGTTAGGGCATGCAAACCCGAGGCTTATATCCGAATTGAGCAAACTCCAGTTGGTAAGAGGGCTTCCCAAGGTAAGTTCCAAAACTGAGATTCTGTGTGAAGCATGTCAAAGACGTAAACAAACTAAAAGCTCTTTTAAAACTAAAAAATGTGTTTCTACCTCTCAACCACTTGAAGTGCTTCACTTAGATCTGTTTGGTTCTGTTCAAACAGCTTCTCTCGGTGGTAAGAAATATGGTTTTGTGATTGTTGATGATTACTCAAAGTGGACTTGGGTAAAAATTTTAAAGAACAAAGATGAATCTCACAGAGTATTCATTTCTTTCTGTAAGCAAGTTATGAATGAACAGTGTATTAAGATCATAACCATCAGAAGTGATCATGGAGGTGAATTCGAGAACAAGTATTTTGAAGAGTTATGTGATGAGAATAGCATCTCTCACCACTTCTCATCCCCCAGAACACCTCAACAGAATGGAGTGGTGGAAAGGAAGAACATATCACTGCAGGAGATGGCCAGAACCATGTTGAATGATATGAAGGTTGCCACCTACCTTTGGGCAGAAGCTGTCAACACAGCCTACTACATTCAGAATAGAGTCTACATCAGGTCCATCTTAAATAAAACTCCCTATGAACTGTGGAAAGGTAAGAAACCCAATATTTCCTACTTTAAGCAATTTGGCTGCGACTGTTTTATGTTGAACACTAAAGATAACCTAGCTAAGTTTGATTCTAGATCTCAAAAGTGTATCTTTATTGGCTACTATAAGAGATCAAAAGCTTATAGAGTGTTTAACAAAGAAACTAACACTGTGGAAGAATCAATCCACATTAGTTTGATGATAAACAGATTGACTCTGAAAAGTCAAAGCAAGATGAGGAAATTGTAGGTGAACCAGAGGCACAGGAACCAGAAGCTGAACCAGCAGCAGAATTTGAGAAAGATCAAGATGAAGAAGAACATGCTGACTCTGAAGACAAGCCAGAGGGAAAGAATGGATGGAAGTACAAGTCTTCACATCCAAAAACTCTCATTATTGGCAGTGCAGCAGAACCTTTAAAGACCATATCATAAAGTAGAGAAACCAGTCTATTTGGTTTACTCTCAACAATTGAACCAAGCAATGTTGATGAGGCTCTGGCAGAGGAAGGTTGGATACTTGCAATGCAAGAAGAGCTGAATGAATTCCAAAGGAATGATGTTTGGGATCTGGAACCCAGACCAAACAAAAACATTATTGGAACCAAGTGGGTGTTCAGAAATAAACTAAATGAAAAAGGTGAAGTGGTAAGGAACAAAGCCAGACTTGTAGCTCAAGGATACAGTCAACAGGAAGGTATAGACTACACTGAGGCTTTTGCTTTAGTGGCCAGGTTAGAAGCAATTAGAATTCTCTTATCATTTGCTGCTAATCATGATATAATGCTCTATCAAATGGATGTTAAAAGTGCATTCTTAAATGGCTACATAAGTGAGGAAATCTATGTCAAACAGCCCCCTGGATTCGAAAATTCTGATTTTCCAGACCATGTTTTTAAACTTAAAAAATATTTATATGGTTTAAAACAAGCACCAAGAGCATTGTATGACAGACTTAGTAACTTTCTGCTTAAGAATGAATTTAATAGAGGCCAGATTGATAATACTCTATTTAGGAAATCCATTAAAAATGATATTTTGATTATTCAAGTTTATGTTGATGATATCATATTTGGATCGACTAATGGCACTTTGTGCAAAGAGTTTTCTGACCTAATGCAGAAAGAGTTCCAAATGAGCATGATGGGAGAACTCAAGTTCTTCTTGGGAATTCAGATTCACCAAGGTAAATCAGGTATACTCATTCACCAATCTAAATATACTAAAGAACTTCTTAAAAAGTTCAAAATGAGTGAATATAGGCCTATGGCCACCCCCATGCACCTAACCTGCTCACTTGAGAAAGATGAAACCAGCCAAAAGGTAGACCAGAAAACATACAAAGGTATGATTGGATCCCTTCTTTATTTAACTGCTTCTAGACCTGACATTTTGTTTAGTGTTTGTGTCTGTGCCCGTTTTCAAGCTGACCCTAGGGAATCCCATTTAACTGCTGTCAAATGAATTCTGAGATACCTTAAAGGAACCACCAACCTTACCCTGTTATACAAGAAAACCCCCACCTACAAACTAAAAGGTTTTTGTGATTCTGACTATGCTGGAGACAAGCTGGAAAGGAAAAGTACAAGTGGCAACTGCACTTTCTTAGCTAATAATTTGATCTCTTGGTCAAGCAAAAGACAAAGCACCGTTGCCATGTCAACAGCTGAAGCTGAGTATATATCAGCAGTAGGATGCAGTTCACAGTTACTCTAGATGAAACACCAACTTGAAGATTACAACATCTTTGAAACCAATATCCCTTTGTTCTGTGATAACACTTCAGCCATAAACCTAACCAAGAACCCTATCTTACACACTAGAGCCAAACACATTGAAATAAAACACCATTTCATTAGGGACCATGTTCAAAAAGGGACTTTAAGCATCCAATTTGTGGACACTGATCATCAATGGAGGAGCGAAAAAGAAAGAGATGAAAAAGAGAAGAAGTTGAAAAGAAGAGGAAACAGGGAGAGAGAAAAATAAAGAGAGAAAAAGAAAGAGTGAAAAAAGGAGTTGAAAAGAAGAGGCTATGTGAAGGGAGAAAAGAAAGAGAGAATAAAGAAGGAGTTGAAAATGAGAGGAGAATAGAGGAAAAGAAAGAGTGGAAAGAGAAGGAGTTGAAAAGAAGAAGAAAAAGCCAGTATCAGACTTAGGGGGAGAGATTGGTCTGAGAGGGAGTATTTTAAGTACTTCGAGTTACAAGCTAGCAAAATAAGTTAAGGTTTTGTCATCATCAAAAAAGGGGAGATTGTTGGAACCAAGTTGGTACTAAGTACTTAGGATTTTGATGTTTACAAAAGCACTCAATGTAATCTTATTTTGTACCTTGAATTATTAAATTAAATGCCACCAGAAGCTGAAGTAATCAGAAGCAGAAGATCAAAGGGTACAAGAGATTAAATCCTAAAGGAAGCAAAGTCAGAAGGAAGCAAAGTCAGAAGGAGACCTGGACCAGACCAGAAGGAAACCTGCCAGAGGGAGACTTGATCCAGACCAGAAGGAATCAAATGTGAGATTTATTCCAAAAGTTATTCTAACCAGAAGATGGCCTGGCAGTGAAATAATAAACAGCCCAAACTTGATCCAGACTTAATCAAAGGGTAAATTAATGGGTCCAGAACAAAGGAATTAATCTAGATTTGACCCAGACCAGAAGATAGCATGGTTCAGGGTATGAAACTAAGTCCAGACCAGAAGAAATGATCTCCATAATTGAACCAGAACTGATTCAAAACAGAAGGTAAAAAGTCCAGACTAAAATATTATTTGTCCAGATTTAATTTCAGTTTAATCCATACCAAGTCAAGAATTGATCCAGATCAGAGGGAAGATATTCAGATCAATGGTCCAGATTTGAGTATATGGCCCAGTGTTGGCCGAGATCAGAAGATCAGACCATGGCCCAGTGTTGGCCGAAATCAGAAGGTCAGAATGTGTGGTCCAGCAATGGCCGAGATCAGAGGATCACAGCAGATCAGACTATGGCCCAGTGTTGGTCGAGATCAGAAGATCAGAATGTGTGGTCCAGGTTGGCCGAAATCAGAGGATCACAGCAGATCACTTAGTATGGTCCAGATGTGGACTAGCGCAGAAGATCAAATGGTCCAGATTTAATCATGAGGATTAACAGTGGAGATTTAATTAAATTTGGTCAAAGTATTAAAAAGATTTGTTGCAAAAATAAAGTGAAGTGTAATGGAAGATCAGGAGCTATTGGCGGGAAGAAACTAAAGACATGATTGGCCAGTTATTTTTTAAAGAAAATCTGAAGCATAAAAAATATATTTTTTTTTAAGTGAAGCGCGATTGGTCAAGATATTTTTGCAAGAGAATCCAGCAAGATACAGCTCGAAATTAAGCTTGGAAGAGGCCCTAATCTGCATCTATAGAAAGAGGCTCAAGGCAGAATACTTAGCAATCGAAAATCACAAAAGAGTCATACACTTCCAAAGCAAACACTCAAGTTTTCAGTGAGGTTAATTGTGAGTTCCAGCTTTCAAGAAGCAAGCACTCGTGTTATTTTCTTTCCCTTGTGTTAGATCTAAGTTGTTGAAGTAGAGTCTACAATCTGAGGGAGTCAGAAGGGGTAGCAGATTACATGTCAATTAGATTCAAGGCGTTGTAATTCCTTCTACAATCTGGGGTTGTCAGATTGGGAGGAGAAGACTTGACTTAGGAAGTCAAGGTGCTGTATTCCTCAAGAGTCTAGGATTGTTAGACTGTTTGGGAAGACTGACTTGGAGGGTCAGTGGAACTGTTGTAATTCAAGGTTTGAATTAGTGAAATCCTTCAAGGTGAAGGGACTGGAAGTAGCCTCGTTAATGGTGAACCAATATAAAAATTCTGTGTTTTATTTTTACTTTATATCCACTGCTAACTCTGTTTTTATTCATACATCAAGTTTTGTTTTAAAAGTGTAAAAACAGGAAAAGTATTCAAGTTAGTCAAACACAATTCAACCCCCCTTTCTCGTGTTTGCACCTTCAACTTTAACATGGCCGAGAGGGATGGGATTATTGTGTAATACTTCTCCCAAGGTATTGCACAATGTTCCTTTTCCAACCATTCGATGAGTAGGTGAAGACAAGTATAGCACGCAAAATGCAACACCCTAAATCAATGGTTAATACATAAGTATAAGTATGTGAAACAATTAAGTTGAATGAATTTCTTATTTCGGTAAGTAATTAATTACCTTTGAGAGATTTTTATGACCAATGTTGCAACTTCCATTTTCACTATCTAATTGTATTTCACGTTGACCCTCTAGAAGTTTCTTTTCCTTATCACTTCTAACCAAATATGCAACTTGCTCCGTTAAGGTTTTCAGCGCTTCTAATACTTGCTCATTCGATGGATTTGTGCGTTTCTCATGTGAAAAATAACTTTTGGGAGTCACGCCAAATCCCTTACCCCTCACACGGCCAGAATATTCAGGAACATTGAATACCTTGCCAAGTATGTCCCTGCAACTAACTTGTTTATTCTTATCTTGATTTTCAGAACATTGTTGATCGGATTTCGTCTCTTGAAGCTATTCGTTAAGACATAAACAAAATATTAGTTAGAAACTATAGTTTATAATCTACCACAATGTATAAAAGTGATGTTTACTTACAATTTTTTGCTCTAAACATGCATACCCCATATGAGATTTTTTGTATGGATGCATTGGATTATTTGCTCTCTCCTGATTTGTTGTACTTATACTCTATATATAAATTAAAAAAATAACATTTGTGTAAAAAAATACGATATGAATATGAATAAAATACACATGCTAATAAATTAATATTACCACAAATGTAGGATCTGCACGTTTAGCTACAAAAGCGCTCCACTCATCATTTGATATGTAGTCTTTGTATATTTTTGGAGCTTCAACATTCAAATTCCATCACGATCTCTTAAGTAGTAATTTGACAAATGAGGTCTAAATCCTCTGTGTATTTTTCCAGCAACTCTAAGCATATAAGTTTTTCGTATACTTCAACGTTAAAAGCTGACTGCAAACAAAATAAAGAAAGAGTTTGAATAAAAGTATTTCCATGGAAAAAATTATAAGTAACGAAAAAGTGGAGTAAAAAAGTTCCTTGTATATCACTCCACAATATATCTTTAGCATCCTTCAAAGATTTATCTCTCCAGTCATCAATTGTTATTATGATATTTTGACGAACAACAGCACCAATGTAACTTACCATCATTGAACTGTTCGGCTCAATCGGTTGGCCACTTTGATTCCATCCCACCTAATAAACTCATAGAGTAAGTGTTTGCTTTCAAAAAAGAAAAATAAATAAATTCTAAACAAAACTATAGTATACCTCAAATTTAATTCCACTACTTCTTGCTTTGATGACTTTTTGCATAATAGTTGTCCCACGTTTAACTTCGTTTTCATAACTTTTAGTATTGACAATTTCATCATTTTGACGAGCTAAATCATCATTGGAATCCATTTATCTACACATTTCACACAGTATAAGTTCAACATGCAGTTTAGTGACAACAACAGATTGAATAAATACAACATGCAGTACAAGTTAAGTGACAATAAGATATTAATAACAATACATGTAGTTTAGGGTTACGACTTCGCAGAAATACAAGTAGAAATAACTTGTGTAGCGAGAAGAGGGAAATAGGGTTCCACATAGAGCACTTGAAAAAACTGAATAAAAAGCGCCTTAAAATCCTTTAATGGTTCGTAGGGATAATAGTGAAGATGGATAATAATGAAAATAGAGAGTAAGTAATGAAGATGCACAGTAGGGTTTGCACTAGGGAGAAGAGGGTCAGTAGGGTTCGTATGGAGAGTAATGAAGATGGAGAGTACCTAATGAAGAGGAAAATGAATAGGTTTCACACTGCCAAGTTCGTAGGGAGAATACGTAATGAAGAAGAAAATGAAGAGGTTTCTTATATCAGTTTACATAATACTTTATAAAACCCTATTACAGTGCTTCCACAAAAAGCGCTTTAAAAGACAACATAAAAAGCGCCTTAAATATTCTTTTACAGTGCTTATAGACACACTATATAAAAGGCGCTATATGAGCATTTTACAGCGCTTATGGGCAAAAGCGCTGTAAATGTTTTGTAATTGTAATTTATTTTTTAAAAGCCTTCTACAACGCTTATGGTCAAAAGCGCTGTAAATGTTTTGAATTTTAATTTTTAAAAGCCTTTTACAGCGTTTATGGAAAAAAGCGCTATAAAATACGTATATATGGATTTTTTTTCCAAATAATTAGTTAAATACGTGTATATCAATGCTAAATTACATTAGTAGTTCAATTACATGACCAGTTCAAGTTCTTGCAGAAAATCAGTATAAGCATAAAATCAAATACAATTCAAGCTAAATGCTAAATGCTCAGTTCTGGCAGGTCAAACAAATTGCTAATTAGTATAAATTAGATGAACTTAGTTCTGGCAGTTCAAGTTACATAAAATTAGTATAAATTTTATGATGAGTTATGTAAGACCCTTAAATTTAAGAATTAATTTATGGAATTAATATTAAGTGTATTTTGGGGATATTTGTAAAATATTTAATATATGTATGTTTTGAGTGAATATATATATACATATTTATTTTGGAAGATGAATTAAGATTATTGGATGAAGAGTAAATTAATTTAATTACAAGTAATTAGATTATCAGGCAGTTAATTAAGGGATTATCGGCTAATTGCGACGAGATTGGTTAAGTGAAGGAGGATCAGACAAGTGTCGGGTGAGGTGGCACCTACAAATGCCTATAAATGTGAATGAGGAGGAAGGGCAAAGGCATAAACCATATCTGCTCCATACTGCATGTAACAGCAACATTTCCCTTCTTCATCCTATTCTGAGTTCTGTTCATTCAAAAAAAAAAAAGAGTTCCTCAAAAGTGAGATTACTTGAAAATCCAAGCACCAAATCAGAAAACGTCCAGTACGAAAGTTGTTCTCCTCATCATTCCGGAGCTAGAGAACCCATTTTCGTAGCAGCAAACACAAGAGGGAGTTTCGCCGACTTTTGTCGCGAAAACGTGAACGAAAACAGAAACGAAACAGAGGTAAGGGGCACCTTCCACTTTCTAGATTGCATTTTAGGGCTGTAAATGTATGTTTGAGGTGTGATCATATTTGAGTTCTGTTTTAAAAAACGAAACTGTTTTCCATGACATTTTGAAAGATGAAAAAATGCATTCTGCTAAGGTTTTTAATAATCTGTGATGTGCTGTTTTGATGGTTACCTCAATGCTATTTTGTTTGTGTGCGAAAGCTTAAATATGTCTTGCATGTTATTCTGAAGATGATCAAAATGCATGTTATGAAACTGCTGTGCGTGTTGTCTTAAACTGCGAAAAATGCATTATGTTGATGTATGATGATTCTGTGATGGTTGTTGTTCGGCTGAATGTATTAATGTTGTTCTGTTTGTGTGAGAAAGCTGAAAATGCTTTGCATGTTGTTTTGACTGTGTAAGAATACTGGAAAATACCTTGCATGTGTTTTGAGGAATGACCCAAATGTAAACGTGTAAAAATGTCTGTTTTGTGGGGGGTTGACATTCTGTTTTTGAGTTGTTCTGGTGTTGCTGATGTTTTCAAAAGAAAAGGGATTTTAAATGATTTAAGTGTTATTCTGGACAAGTTATTATTGGTGAAAAATGTTTGAGTTTTGTGGTTCAAAAGAATGGATAAACAGTTTTGGGGTTGTGCTGGTTTTCAAAGGAAAAAGTTTGAAAATGTGTTGTAGTTTCAGGAAATTTTTTCTAAATTCGAAGGTGTATTCGAATACAGCATGAGTGTATTCGAATACAACTTGCCAAGCTTATGTTTTACTCAAGTTTTCGAACTTGTATTTGAATACACATGAAGGATTTTTGCTTCTGACTTAGTATCTGTATTCGACTACGACCCTGTCGTATTCAAATACATAAGTGAAATTTTAACACTGTATTCGAATACAACAGCCTCGTATTCGAATACAGGATGCTGATTTTCACTACTTTTGCTTATGTATTCAAATACAAGGGAGCTGTATTCGAATACAGAGTTGTGTTTTTCCAGAAAATCAAGTTTCAGACCTTGTTTTATAAACTCTAAGTGTTGGGAAACATTTGGAAGGTTTGAAATGATTCAAATGGAGTTTTGAAATAGTTTTGAAGAGGAGATGATGAGGTTCTGGAAACCTTTAATGATGTTGGAGAAAATGTTGAGTTTACACTGTTTTTGTCTTATGTATTTGAATACAAGTATGCTGTATTCGAATACACAGTGTTGAATTTGCAGATTTAGCTTCTGTATTCGAATACAAGAGAGCTGTATTCGAATACAAAAGAGCTGTATTCGAATACAGATTCGTGTTTTTCAGAAAATCAAATTTTTAAACATTGTTTTATCAACTTTAAGTGTCGGGGGGCATTGGGAAGGTTTGTGACAAATTAAAATGAAGTTTTGTGATAATTTGAAGTGGTAATGATGAAGCTTTTGAGACTTCTACTGATGTTGTGAAAATACTGATTTTTACACTGTGACAGCCTCTGTATTTGAATACAAGGAAGCTGTATTCGAATACAGAGTGTTGATTCTGCACTGTTTTGGCTTCTGTATTCGAATACAAGGAAGCTGTATTCGAATATAGATTCGTGTTTTTCCAGAAATCTCAGTTTTAAACACTGCTTTATGAATTTTAAGACTCAGGGGAACATTGGGAAGACTTAGGATAATTAAGAATGGAGTTTTGAGGTAATGTGAAGTGGTAATGTTAAGATGCTTAAATGTTTAATTATTGATGTGATGATCATGAAATTATTTGTGTTGAAATGTTTTTTTTTTGGGAAATGATGGAAAGGCTGAATTTTACTGATGTTGCATACTGTTTTCAGTGAAGAGAAAACATTGCATGTTCATGCATTGCATAGTCAGGTGGTGACCGCGATGGGCCACAGAGTTGATGCAGTGACCGTGATGGGCCGCGAAGTTAAGTAGTAACCATGGGTTATAGAATAGTTTCGCGTGTATTAGACGGTCTATTCTACTCGGGCTTCGGAGTGGTTCCGCGTGTATTAGACGGTCCATTCTATCCGTGCGAGGATTTAACTTCTGTATGTTCTGGCCTATGAGAGGCTAACATACGTGAAACGTGCTGATCTATTGAGCGATTGCACGAGTGCTGGTCTGTTGATCAACTGCACTGGTACTGGTCTATTGAGCGACTGTACCTTGGTATATGTAAAACGTGCTGGTCTATTGAGCGACTGCACGAGTGCTGGTCTGTTGAGCTACTGCACTGGTGCTGATCTGTTGAGCAATTGCACCCTGGTCTTGAGGGCCATTAAAGTCAAACATATTTAAATTGTGCTGGTCTGTGAGCGACTGCACCTTGGTAATTCCAAGAAGTTGAGTACATGAGCATATATATAATGCATCAGGGTGGTTAACCGGTGGGTCACGATTTGGTTATATGACGATGATTGGAAAGTGGTGTGTATAAGTACGTTATAAAATCTGAATTTCTGTGATTGCTGAGGTGGTAGTTGTACTTACAATATGTTTTCTATATTAATTGGTTGCTGTTTGAAAAAGCATATATGTCATGAAATTTCAAATGAGCATCCTTAATTTTCATCATTGTTATATGTTATGTCATGGATGTATTTGTTCTGTGATACAAATGCTATGTGTTTATTTGTTAATTTCGGTCGGTGACCCTTTACTATTATTGTGGAAATTGGGCTTTTCCCTCAGAAGAACCCCAAACCCATCCCATCGACGGTTACACTAACGACGGAGACGTCGTTAGTTTTCCTTGATATTCGCATACGGAGTCATTGTGGACAACGCAGAGGGACGGACAGCTGGCTGAAGACGAGACTTGTAGAGGATGCGGCGGAGACCGTGCTACTGTAGCTTAGTGCATGATCAGTTAGATTTGATGTATAGGATTTTGAGCTGGAAAATGTAATTTGCTTTAATTTTGGAAATGATGGTACCACTTTTTCCGCTAACACATTCCGCACTCTGATATTTCCTTTTAAGATTATGACACTATTACCTTTTGAAATGTATTAATGTTTATTATGAATTTCCAGAGTTAAGTACTTAGTGATGTTACGATGAAATTGTTTAATTACGTTCATCGATTAAATTACGACGTACAATATTATGAAATGAATTAGTGAAAATTTATTTTAATTCTTTTTGAATTAAATCTGGAAAATTCTTTTACTTATTTATTTTTAAAAAAAAAAATACACTCGCGTTGTGTTTTAAACTCGGGGTGTTACAAGTTCAGATTACATGACTTATATAAAACACATAAACACCTCAAGATGCCCTTCTTCTTTTCCATGTGGGATTCACATTTGTTTGTCCTTTAACGATACGAAACGATGGATTAATCCAAATTTCCTCATCATGATCATCTCTAAGATATAAACCATCATCAATTGAATCAATTTCACGTGGTTGTGATGTCGTAAAGAAAAGATCATTACCAACATCTTCAACGTTATTGTTATCATCACTTATTTTATTGGTCGATAGGACAACATACCATTTATCATCAGCAGAATCAGTGGCATAAAACACTTGTTGAGCTTGCGACGCTAAAATAAAAGGCTCATCTTTGTATCCCACCCTATTAAAATCGACAAGCAAGAACACTGACTCATCAATCCGAACGCCATTATTATTATCGACCCACTTGCAACCAAAGATGGGAACACGAAACATTGTGTAATCTAACTCCCATATGTGCTCGATAACCCCAAAATATGATAGATTTGCATATTTTGGGTTTTTGTCTTTTACACTTGAGATATGCATCGCTTCAGCTACCAGAGTGACTCCGCTATTTTGCATAGTGGTTTGATCATCTTGTTTTGTGGTATAAAATGTATAGTCATTAATTACATAACCGGTGTAAGAAAAGACATGTAAACTCGGGCCATTTGCTAGCCACCTCAATCTCTCTGAAATTGAAGCGGGGTTGTTATCAAATATTGAGTTAATTTGAATTTTTAGCATGTTATAAAACTTCAAAGGATGAATCTGAAGATAAGTCAGAAGGAAGATATGGATGGAAGTACAAGTCTTCACATCCCAAAAATCTAATCATTGGGAGTGCAAGTGATCCCTTAAGGACAAGATCATCACTTAAAGAAACCAATTTGTTTGGTTTACTCTCATCCATTGAGCCTACTTCTGTTGATGAAACACTTAAGGAAGATGGATGGATTCTTGCCATGCAAGAAGAGTTAAATGAATTTGAAATAATGATGTTTGGGATCTAGTTCCAAGACCAGAAAAGAACATTATTGGAACCAAATGGGTTTTCAGAAACAAGCTGAATGAAAAAGGAGAAGTTGTCAGAAACAAGGCACGACTTGTTGCACAAGGCTACAGTCAACAAGAAGGTATTGACTACACTGAGACTTTTGCTCCAGTGGCCAAGTTAGAAGCTATTCGTATCCTACTTTCCTTTGCTACTAATAATAACATTTCATTATTTCAATTGGATGTTAAAAGCACATTTTTAAATGGTTATATAAGTGAAGAGGTCTATGTTAAACAACCCCCAGGTTTTGAAAGTTCTGAATTTCCAAACTATGTTTTTAAACTTAAAAAATCTTTGTATGGTTTAAAACAAGCACCTAGGGCATGGTATGATAGACTTAATTACTTCTTACTTAAAAATGACTTTGAAAGAGGACAAGTAGACAATACTCTCTTTAGAAAATCAATAAAAGATGATATTCTGATTATTCAAGTTTATGTTGATGATATTATCTTTGGATCTACCAACGGCACTCTCTGCCAAGAATTTTCTAAATTGATGCAGCAGAAATTTCAAATGAGCATGATGGGAGAACTTAAGTTCTTCCTAGGAATTCAAATTCAGCAAAGTCAAAAAGTATATACATTTATCAATCAAAATATACAAAAGAACTTCTCAAGAAGTTTAAGATGAGTGATTGCAAACCTATGGCTACCCCAATGCACCCTACCTGCTCACTTGAAAAGGATGACTCAGGCCAAAAAGTTGATCAAAAATCCTACAGAGGTATGATAGGATCTCTACTCTATCTCACTGCTTCAAGATCTGATATTATGTACAGTGTATGCGTATGTACTAGATTTCAGTCTAACCCTAGGGAATCCCATTTAACTGCCGTTAAGAGAATCCTTAGATACCTAAAAGGAACTACCAACCTCACCTTGTTCTACAAGAAAACTCATACTTACAAACTGAGTGGATACTGTGACTCTGATTATGTTGGAGATAAACTCGAAAGAAAGAGTACAAGTGGGCTGACATATTCACTAAACCAGTATCTGAAGATAATTTTGACTTCACCAAGAAAAACCTTAACCTTACCTTAATCCCTGACAAATAGCTTAGTTTAATTTTTTTGTTATTGTATTTTTATTTTCGTGCATTGTTTTTCAACAGAAGAGAAAAAAAATAAAAAGAAGCAGAAGATGAAAAAAAAATAATAAATAAAAAACAAAAAAAAAATCAGAGAATCTCCTTTCTTCCTCCAAACCTTTTTGTCTGATGACAAAGGGGGAGAAGATGTATTTGATAAAGAATCTGGGGCATTAGACTTAGGGGGAGAAAAAGTCAAAATAAAGCTTAGTCCTAGGGGGAGTCAAAGTCAAAAGAAAGAAAAATAGTTATCAAAAATACAAAGTTTTGTCATCATCAAAAAGGGGGAGATTGTTGGAACCAAGTTGGTTCTTTCAATCAAAGTTTTGATGTTAACAAAAGTATTTTATGAAAATCGTATTTTGACATAGAAGAACAAATCAGAGGCTGTGCAAAATCAGAGGATGACACCACCAGAAGAAGCAACCAAAGGATAAAAATGTCACCAGAAGGTTCGACCAGAGGAAACATCCAGAGGATACATCCAAAGTATACCAGAAGATACCTCCAGAGGATGTCATGAAAGGCAAACATCATCAGAGGATATCTTTCTTGGCCCATATCAGAAGGAAGCAGAGTCCAAAAGGAGACTTGGTCCAGACTAGAAGGAAGCTTGTCAGAGGGAGACTTGTTCCAGACCAAAAGGAAACATAAGTCAGACTTGGTTCAGACTTAGTCCTGACCAGAAGATAGAATGGTCGTGAATAAGACTTAGTCCAGACTTAATCCAGACTTGGTCCAGACCAGAAGATAACTGGTCCAGAACAAATGACTTGGTCCAGACCAGAAGATAGCATGGTCTAGAACATAAAACATAGTCCAGACTTGGTCCATATCAGAAGTTATAATTGTCCAAAACATAAGACTTAATCTAGATTTAATTCAGATTCAATCCAGACTTGGTCCAGATTAAAAGATCAATGGTCCAGATTAAAATTTCAATGGTCCAGATTAGAAGATCAATGGTTCAGATTAGAGGATCGCATAATGGTACAAATCAGATCACATGGCCCAGAATTGGTCGAGATCAGAGGATCACAAAATGGTATAGATCATATCACATGGTCCAGTGTTGGCCGAGATCAGAGGATCACATAATTAGTACAAATCAGATTACATGGTCCAGAGCTGGCCGACATCAGAAGATCATATAGTCCAAAATTTCAATCATGATGCAAATCAGTGAAGACTTGATTAAAATTCGAAGAAGACTTGATTAAATTTTGATAGAAATTTGATCAAAGTATTAAGGGGATTTGATTCAAAAAATCACTGAAGTCTTGAAGAAATTCGATTGCAATTTGAGGCTTAAAAAGATATGGGTTGAAATTAAAAGAAACAAGATTGGTCAACAGAATTTTCAAGTGCAATCTGAAGCTAAATAGATACGATTTTTATTTAAGTGAAACAGGATTAGCCAACATTATTTTCAAAGGACATATGAGCAAGATTTATTTCGAATTTAAGCTTGGACAAAGCCCAATTTGCAGCATTAAGCATCGAAAAACACAGGAACTCAAGCTTCATATTCAACACAATCTAAGAGTTCAAAAGAGAGAATCACTTGAGTGCAAAAGCAATAGTTTCTAAATGTTTTCGAGAGAGAAATTCAATGCAACAATCAGCTTTCCAGAAGCAACAAAAGTGTTCAAGAATCAGTGCAGCAATCAGCTTTCCATAAGCAAATTTGCAGAGTTCCAAACCTTGTAATCTAACCCGATAATGGTGCAGATTCCTTCTTCAATCTGGGGTTGTCAGATTGGTAGGAGAAGACTTGACTTGTAAAGTCAAGGTGTTGTTTGTTGTCGGGCTGTTTGAGAAGACTGGCTTGGAGGGTCAGGTGCTATAATTCAAATGTTTTGAATTAGTGGATTAAAACCTTCAGGATGAATTGTTGTGTTCTTATGCTATTATTTTCCGCTGCTAAGTCACTATGCTATTAATGATGACTAAAAGGTAAAAATCTACGATGTCCAAGAAAGATGTTCTTCTTACAATGTTTTAACCGCATCCAATCTGTACTCTCTTCACATATAGGACATGCACACTAACCTTTAATGCTATATCCTGATAAATTATCATATGGTGGAAAATCACTAACTGTGCCGAACAACATAGCCCTCAAATTGATACATTCTTTCTTATACCCATCATAAACATCCACACCTGTCTCCAACATATTTTTTAAATCTTCAATTAAAGGAGTCAAGTTTACGTTGATATCTTCAATTTGGGTCCAGAAATTAACAGAGACAACATCATAAACTTACACTTCATACATAACGATGGATGTAGGTTATAAATCAAAAAAAAATCACAGGTCACATGCTTCGTGGTATGCTTTGAAGAACATGTGGATTCATTCCATCAGTAGAAAGTGCAAGTCATAGATTTCTTGACTTTCTACCAAAATCAGGATACTCGTGATCAATTTTTGCCCATTGTGGAGAATCTGCAGGGTGTCGAAACTTTCCATTTCTAATTCTTTCATCTGCATGCTATGTCAAGTGTTTTGAATCTTCTTCACTATGATAGATGCGCCTGAATCTTGGTATTATAGGAAATACCACACAACTTTTGCTGGAGTAAATTCTTTCTTCTTATATCGAGAGACATTGCATTTCGGACACGCCTTTAGTAATTCATATTCGTTTCGAAATAAAATGCAATCGTTAGGACACGCATGAATCCTTTCGTAACTCATGCCAATAGAACACAAAATTCGTTTAGCCTCGTAGGTTCGATTGGGAAGTTCATTATCATCTAGCAACATATCTTTTAAGAGTGTTAATAATTCTGTGAAGCTTCTATCGAACCATCCATTAATCACTTTTAAGTTGTACAACTTTAATATCGCCAACAGTCTTGTAAATTTAGTACAACCTTTATATAATGGTTTCTCTACATCACTTAACAAACTGTCAAACATTTTAGGACAACCCTAAAGATCTTCTTCAATTGCTTTTGCAATCTCCTCAACTCGGTCCCGTTCATGTTTATCTGTGTTGAAATCATTTGAAGCATATGTCGCCCCATTCTCAAAATTAGTGTTCCCTTTTTTTTTCTCACCATGTCTTATCCAAGATGTATAGCTTTGATCAATTCCATGTTATACTAAATGCTCTTCCAATTCATCTGCTCTAATGCGTTTTCCAAAACAACATTTTAAACAAGGACAAATGATTTGATTTGGGTCTTTTTGCATTCTTCACTGCAAAATCAACAAACTCTTTCACCCCATTTTCATACTCTTTTGACAATCGATTGGCAGACATCCATTTCCGGTCCATTTTAAATGACCTATATGAATGCAGTGTTACACAAATTTATCAATCTATACCAATCTATTATATATATGCATACAAGTCTACTTTCAAAACAGAACATATCGAACAGATTTTATATGATTTATCATGTAACAATTTTTCTGATTTATCAGGTAACAATTTATATGATTTATCAAGGTTATGCCAACTACTATCATGTAACAATTTATTAGTTTTAGAGACAACAACAAATTAATAAACACAGTACTTGAGACAACAATCACTCAGTAGAAATGGGCGCACAGTAGATGAGGGTTCAGCGAGAACAGGGCGCACAGTAGAGGAAAAGAGGGTTCGTAGATAGAAAACACATTAAAAATATGCTTTTATTTATTTATCAATAATATATAATAGGTAGAATTTTTGGTATACACATTAAAAATAATATTATGTAAAAGGATTATGTACAGTTATATATATACCATTTTATAGCGCTTATAAAAAAAGTGCTCTAAAAGACCATGTAATTATGTGAAAATTGTATATTTTACAACGTTTATATATAAAGCGCTGTAAACATAGTGTGGGAGCTCTATATTTTATAGCGCTTATATGTGAAGCGCTCTAAAAGTGTTGTAAACATTATGTGAAATCGCTATATGACCCTAGAACAGCGCTTTTTGCAAAAGCGCTTAAATCCTAAACCCTTTATGACCCTACAACAGCGTTATTTCAAAAGCGTTTGTCATTAAAGCGCTGTTGTATCCTCCGTTAATTTTAAAATATTATACAACAGCGCTTTTAGTTATGAAGCGCTTTAAAATGCACGTTGTAAAATGCAATTTTTGGCGTAGTGCTATTTTGCTAAATGAGGCCTCTTGTCAAACATTCTCCGTTCAATGAGGATTGAGACAAGGCTACATTTTCTCCATTTACCTATTTATTCTATGTGTAGAAATTTTTTCAGATCTTATTACTAAAGTGCAAGAAAAATGAGTTATCCATGGTACCCAGATTATGTGGGGAGCATCCATATTATCTCACTTTTTTTTTTTGCAAATCACGACAACTTTTTTGTAGAGCTATCGAAACATATGTTGAATGACTAATTCATCCTTAAGCTCTACCACGACGCTTCTGGCCAATTCATAAATATTGACAAATCGGACATCTCCATCAGTCGAAAATTGCCCATAAACAGACAAACTAACTTCCTAATATGGATTCCATTTAAGGCAATGGAGATTCCCTCAATATACCTTGGCTAAGCTTCTTTTGTTTGAAGATCAAACAAGCAAGTGTTTGATTTTGTTCTAGATTATGTCGGGAAGAAAATCAAAGGGTCAAAGGAGAACTTTCTCTCCACGGCGGGAAGGGAGGTGGTGATTAAATTAGTAGTTCATTCCATACCCTTGTACATTATGAGTTACTTCTTAGTTCCTCTAAGCTTGTGTCATCAGATTGAAGCCATGATTAAGAAATTTTGGTGGGGAGCGCGATAGGGTGACACCAAAAAAATCATTGTATTAACTAGAACAAATGCTTCCAAACAAAAAGCAATGTGGGTGTTGGTTTTCAAAGTTTCAAAGCTTTCAACCTTTCCCTCCTTACCAAATAAGGATTGCAAATCTTATCTAGCCATAATGCTCTAATAAGTTTTGTGTTTGACCAGGGTTTCTATCACATCATGATAGAAGGAGACTCTCTAAACATTGTCAGAGATATCAACTCCCTTCTTACGTGCTAAAATTAAATACATTCATTTTAGGTAAAATTCAAAAAAATAAGGTTAACTAATGTTAACGAAGATTTAATTATTTCCCAGTGGAAGAAAACCTACCTCCAAATTTCAAATTAAATTTAACGACAAAAATTAAATAAGCTTTAAAAATATCTCGCGTCAATATTATTAATACAAAGTGTTATTTTTTAACAAGAAAATCCATTTTTTCCCATGCTCGTGCACCAAACAAACATCATTCAATTGTGCATCTTTTCAAGATCATTAGTCCCTAAAGTACGGGTGTCCTACGTATCTCCAGGTGCAATTGAGAAATCAAAACACACTTGGTATAAAATATTTGTTTGTTGGTCAAAATTTATTTATTTATTTTATTAATTTTAATTTTCTTTTTTAATTGTGCGATGGTCATGAGAGACTAATACCATAACAAAGGTGATTATGGAGAAGGTTGGTGATTATGGCGAAGTTTGTGTAAGAATGGCATAACAAAGAACCAAAAGTGGTTTTCTAGTGGGTCTCTATTTCCTAAAATCCATCTCTATTTCCTAATCTCGTCCTTTCCTCTAAGAGTCTCATAATACTCTTATTTATATTAATAAATTAGAGTTAAGTAATTTTTAGAAATAAATTTCTACCATTATGACTAATTAAGTTAAACTCTCAAATTTAATTTTCTTTTAAAAACATTCCTTAAATTCCAAAAATCATATTAAATAACAATCATTCATATCTAATTTACTCCAAAAAATTCCATATATATTAATTTTGTATTTAATTTCGTTTCATTTTTTTATTAAATAAAAATAAAACTTTTTGAATTAATTTTTTTATTATCATGTTATTATTAGACCAAAAAATAAGTAAATAAAAATAAAAAGTCAAACATATATCTTTTTTCATTAACAAGGGAATGTCAAACCAAAAAGTAAATAAAAATTATATCTTGAAATAAGAAAACAGAAAGTTAGGTGTCGACAGTGATCGAAATTAAAGAATGATTGAAGAGAGATGATTCGTGTTGATGATCTGTTTGCTCGGCGCTGCAAGAAATAAACACATGAACCCTTCTAGTGAAATTTTATGCTTATATGACCATTGGCTAAAAGGATTTACAACTCACGAGATTAATTTTAAAAAGAATTTTTAAAGTCTATATCATGATTCTCCACAAAAAGCTATCAGAACCATGTTGGTAATGCCTTTATATGTGTTTTGATGACATGTATATTGATTTTGAATGTGATTCAATTTTTGACATGTCATGAATCGGTTGCTTTATTCAATTATATTTGATGCAGTATTTGTTAGCTAGTTGATTTATCATTCGGTTTTATACATATGCGTCCTTTTTACGAACATTGATTAAATTTGCATTTTTTCTTTCCAAAGTCAAAAGAACGCATTTTGATTAAATTGAATCAAAAGGTTGAAATTGTTTTAAGTACTTGAAACTTATACTAGTACTAGTATAAGTGAGTTAATTGGATTTAAAAAAGTGATTTCAGTGTGTTTGTCAAATCAAATATTATGTAATTGCTAAATAAGTTTATTAATAAGAAACATTTTAAGAGATACAATTGGTTGCATTCCTTTTGATTCTAAGATTTTTGAATTTGGCACTTTAGTATTTTATGTTTCGTATCTTGTTTGATTGCTATGCAATTTCAAAAAATTTATTACCTTTCCAAATAAATGATATAATTTTGGAAACATATGAAATTTAAATTGATTTATATCTGATGACATTTGTATTTCGACCTTTTGAAATTGATTTGAGAAATTAATTCGAGAAATTAATTCAAAAGGTATTACTGATATTGTTTGATTATTTTATGGGATATGCGTGTGATATTTGAATTACATGATATTAATTTTATTAATTAATTCTAAGAGGTATATTTATGGCTTTGGAGATTTTGGTTTTTGGTTTATTTAAAAATATTGTGACAGTTTATTTATTTTATTTATTTAAAATAATTTTAATTTCTCGTAATGACGAGAGGAAGCACCAAACAAGGACGTCGGTGAAGAGGTTTGAGAAGTCTTTCACATTAGGTGGTCAAAATTACAATACACAATCTTGTATATTTTGTATGATGTGTGCTAGCATATTTTATTATTTTATATGCTTTAGATTTTGACAAGATATATACATGTCTATTGAGAGACATTTGTATAAGATACAAAAGCCAATGAGATCACCTAATTAAAAATCTCTCAAATTAAATATTAACTTTAAATGTTGTCCGATATGTGGCACTCGTCAAAGCCAATACTGTATAGTGTGGGTCATGTCAAAGTTTGGCACACTATTCTATATCGGTGAAGCGCGATATGATAAGATCCGACTGTCAACCATTTGGTGTAACTTAACTAAGTCGAATTCAATAGAATTGAAATGTGCTTAGAGACAAAGGAGTTGGACTTTAATTTATGAGATAAATTAGAACAAGCATTGTTCACCCAACTGATCCTAGAGTTACATGTGATATAATTGGAAAGGAGTTTCGTACATAAATAGACATGTTTTGGGTGAATCAACTCAACTATCGCAGAACAAGTTGAAAAATGGATGTTGGTCTCACTAGAAAATCCTCCAATGGGATTTTCTGAGTCAATGATGAGGGTTATTGATTTGAATAAAATAGTAGGATCATATTTAATAAAATCATATTAAATATGTTTTAATCGTGATACTTAAGTTCTGCATGTTTACATAATTTAAATTATTATGAAATTGGACACAATATTAATTGTAAAATGTCCCTAAGAAGAACAAGACTTATCTATAAAATAACTTCTAGAATGGTATTGAAATTTTTTGAATATGTTCCTCCAAATTTGAGAAAAGTTGTATAACTTTGATTAACTGAGTCTTGAAAAGGAAGACTATATTGATGGTCTATATATAAACAAAGAACTCGAAGCCTACTAAAAACGAGTGGCAAATGAGCGAGAATAAATTCAAGCCATAAACTCTTGCATTTAAGTTGGAAATAAGGGTTACAAAATAAAGTGTTACTTCCAGTTAGGTTGCACCAAATATTGGAAGAAGACGTATCTCATATACCAAAAAGAGTATAAGTTGAAGAAAGAAAGTTAGACTTTATCTTCAAAATTGTCATGAAAGTCAACTTATTCTAGAACATGTGTATAAAATACAATGTGTAAATAAGTATAATGTTGATTAAAGTCAAAAGTCAACCTACATATGATATACAGTAACTGTTATTAGAAACATTACTTCTATTTTTTGAGATGATAAGAAATGGTGTTTTGTTATAATAAAAGACAATTGTTGTTCCATTTATTAACTTGATGTTTTCACTGAAGGAGATCTTGAAAAACGCAAACTATGTGCCATTGATCTCAAGCTGTCCATCTGTGACATACATGCAAATCAGGTCAAATCTTGTTATTTGATTCATATATACCTTAACATTATTGTTTAGGCACTACGCCAAAATTAGCCTTTTAAAGCGCTTTTTTTAAGCCATTTGTAGCGCTTTTAAGCGCTATAGTATCTAGTGTTGTTAAAAGATACAATAACGCTATTGAAAATAAACAAGCGTTGTAATATGTAAATATATAGCGCGCTTCTCTTAGACTAGTTTTACAGCGCTTTTTTAAAAAAAAACGTTGTAAAAGGGTTAAAAAAGTACTGTAAAAGGATGAAAACATGTCTTTTATGCCTTTTAAAAAAAACGCTGTCTTTAAAATGAGATTTCAATTTTTTTTCCAAATTCAGATTGTTATCAACATCAAATATCAATTACATATCAAATTCAGATTCTTATCAAATTCAGATTCATATCAAATTCAAATTCACATCAAATTCAGATTCTTATGAAATTCATATTCAGATTCACAACAACAAATATCAACAATATCAATTACAAATTCACAATATCAATTACATATATATTCACAACAACAAATTACAAGTCCATGATAGTAGCAACAAATATAACAATATTGACGGTAGCAACATATTCACAATATCAATTACATATTCACAGCAACAAATATCATGTCAGTTCAGTAGCAATTTCCAGCAATCTCTTTCTTTACCCTATTGTAACAAAAAATAAAACAAACTAATTAGAATAATGATCAGTTCACACCAATATATACAATAATAGTTTACAATTTCCAGCAATGTGAAACTCACCTATTAACAAATTATATAACTTTCAATTGGAGCACATACTAACATTAGTCTTCTTTTATTTCAATTAGATCACTTTCAGACAATGTTGAATCAAAGTTGTCAAAGTACTATGCGATATAATATTTGAACATAAATAAGTTAGAATCAAATATATATAGTTTATATATGAAAATCAAAATGTAATGAAGAGCTAACTCAGAAAGACATGACTAGAGGCAATTGATTGAATATAGTAAAATGAAAATATAAAGAAATAGTTTAAACATCTTTTACTTGTAGTTGTGTAGTTGTTAACAATTTCAATAATGTTCAACAAGCTTCATTAATTTCATATGATTCTTCATAATTAATTACAACTAGCAAATCAAATAACAGTCATACAGTAACGCATTCAGTAATTTGACGGATGCGAAACAGAAAATCAAATGCTTTTGGAGCACCATACAATCAACAAAAGCAACAAAGGATTTAAATCTGAATACATTAATTTTCAGCAGAAAGTGACCTCAACAAAAGATTTAAATAACAGTCCACAACTGCAATTTGTGACAACGACATTAACAATTTTTATACATATGTCACAACCGCAATTACGACACATTATTTGAGTGCAATATTCCATAATATCAATGATCACAACACTATAGTTAATTAAAAACTGCAATCTCAACCTATAAACTAGACATTTGTTATGATAAAATAAATACCAAATAAACACAAGTTTGAGTGTAACAAGCCATTAAATCACAACTACATTAAGTGCAATTAAATGAGCAACAAGCATACCAAAAAACCCATAGGAAGAGACTCAAGCCTTGATTCCGATTGACACTCTTCAATTCTCGGAGTTTTCGGCATCCCCAACAAACCACTCTGTTTGACCAAATTAATAGGCGAAAGCATAAGAGGACCTTTGTCAAACACTTTACCGTCATTAACCTCACTCTTCTCCTCGGACTTTTATCAAACACTTTACTTTCATTAACCTCACTCGATCCCGAACCTAAAGATTTGTTACACAGAAGCTAAGCAAGAGTTCCAAGTTTCAAATACTTGTTCCCTGAGCTCTTCAATTTTTTTCTCCCTCTTCCAACCTTCCAATTTCTCTCCTTCGGCGTCACTTTCTCCATCACTATATCACCGTAAAATTCCAATTTGAATAAACAGACTCAATTCAACCTGAAAAAAATACAGAATCACCGAAATTGAATTCACTATAAACTATCATAATAAAAGAAAAACAAAAATAAAACAGAAAATTAATTATTAAATAGATATTTCAATAAAATGAAGAAACAAGAAGAGAACTCACATTAGAGACAACAAAAATTTATCAGGGAACAATTTATCAATTTTAGAGACAACAACAAATTAATAAATACAGTACCTGAAATAACAATCACTCAGTAGAAATTGGTGCACAATAGACGATGGTTCAGCGAGAAGATGGCACACAGTAGAGAAGAGGAGGGTTCGTAGGGTTTGTAGGGAGAAAACGTATTAAATATGTTTTTATTTATTTATCAATAATATATAACTTGAACTGAACTTTTAATTTTATAGCGCTTTTATCCATAAGCGCTGTAACATAAGCTCTGTAAAAGGTTTTTAAAAATTAAATTTCAAAATATATACAACGTTTACAGCGCTTATAAACGTAGTGTGGGAGCGCTATAGTTTACAGCGTTTGTAAACAAATCGCTCTAAAAAGAGCTGTAAATATTATGTGAGAGCGCTATATTTTACAGCGCTTATATGTAAAGTGCTCTAAAAGCGATGTAAACATTATGTGAAAGTGTTATGTGACCCTATAACAGCGCTTTCAGCAAAAGCGCTGTAAACCCTAAACCTTATATGACACTACAACAACACTTTTGCAAAAGTATTTGTCAGAAAAGCGTTGTTGTATCCTCCGTTAATTTTAAAAAATTATACAACAGCACTTTTAGTTATAAAACGTTGTCAAATGCGTGCTGTAAAACACAATTTTTGGCGTAGTGAGGCCATATAAGTAAGAACATATTTCAAATGCCATTAAAATGGACCATTGGAAATCATTCAATTAAAAATCGTGTGAGATTTATGATAATTACCTATTGGAAAGGATGACTAAGCTCTGATCATTAGTCATGATGAAAAGAGTTAGTGATCTTCATTATGAAAAGAGTTAGTGATCTTCATTATGAAAAGAGTTAGTAATCTTTTAGCATGATACATAAGATGTATATGAGTTACTAAACAAGTTTCATAAAGGTGGATTTTTTAACTTCGTTGCATTTACTACTACTTATTGTAAATGAGGGTTTGTACATCTTATGAATCACAAAGAGACTTTTGAAATGTTCAAAGAGTTGAAGAACGAAGTAGAAAATCATATTGGTAAAAGTATTAAGATTACATGATTTGATTATGATGGTAAATACATAAAATAGAAGATCGATGACTATCTAAATAAGGTGTAATTTTCTCTTTTTTATTTCCATTTTATCAACAACAAAAAAGAATATTTAATTACATAAAATTTTTCTTGAGTTTTATACTTTTTAAATTTTTAACGTTTGACTAAAATAGAGTGAGAAAATGATATAAATTACTACTTATCTTTGTCTCATTAGCTGTCCTTGTCTTTTCTTGTTTCATTTTTTTTTTTAATAAAGATGGATCATATCATTGAATTAGAATATAGAATACAAAAATTGAAGCGAATTAAAAACCTGATAACTACTAGTATATACTTTAGCATTCTATACTGTTAATTAACTCTTGTATGAATTCAATTGTATTTCAAAAACCAAAGGCAATACGTTAATTTCTTTGAATGGATTTAGTGATGTAGGGGATACCTTATTAGAAACGAAGTTGCCTCAACTAGCAAGAATATGTGAGGAGTAACAATATACATATGACACTAAATGAAATCATACAAAAAATAATAATATTTTAACGTGAAAAATCCCAAAACCAAGGGTAAAAATCACATATTGTTGAAACCAAAGAAATAGTTCAACAACAATCAAATAATGGCACAAGAGATTTTGCATATGATGCACAAACCGTGCCAACAGCCAGCCAAAACATCAAATACTTACAAATGAGAGCTAGAAGGTGAAAATGTCCAAATCTTCAATTTAAAAAATGAGCACAATTTCTCTTGCTATAGACGTCATTTTGTCGATCCAATATTTGAAAATGAAGAACTATGTGGGTCAAACCTGCAATACAAAAATAAACCCGATCCAACAGTTAAAGATACCACATGTCCTAAAATATTTGTTGTGTTGTTTGATATAATTTTGCTTGTGTGATTGTGTCTGAAATGTGAACACCATAGGATAGATGATCTAGCTGAGATAATGGTTGTTTGTGCGTAACTGAGGTGATGGTTGAGAATATCTTGAAATGATTACGTTTGAGAGCATGACATTATGTCGATGTTCTATTTTTTGGTTGAAAATAGTAAAAGACAAGATCACACTAGTAGTCAACGTAGTCACGACCATTGAGTGGTGTGACTTCTGACCAAGGTTCTGATTTGGTTCAACTTTATTAAATAACAAAAATTGTAGTGATAATAGAGAACGTCATTGCTTGAGAAACAAATAAAAGATGTGTGGCTCATATATTTGTATTGTGTTGTTGTGGTGAAGTCCACTTTCGTGTGTATGGGTACATGAGGTTCATTGCTGGCCTTGATCTCGACGAAGATATTTATATAAACTGTACTTGGTTGGATAATGCTAAAATTAAGTTATCTTGGCTTGATTAGGCTATGATCAACTTATAACATCTTGACTCCACAAGAAGTCGGATGACACTCACCTAAAGTTTCTAGAAAGTGTTTGTGGCAAATTAGGATGATGGCATGTGTCTAAATTGGCATACATTCATGACTAGTTAGATGTTCATATAAGAGAATCACATTCGAGTATGATAGATATGTTTGCTATATGTGTTGCTTACACTAATATCCTATACTTTCTATTTCTTTCCCATTTTATTGGTGTCATGAGATTCTTAGACCTCTATTTGTTGCCATTGCTTCTTTGTACACTTGTCACTACAAGAAAACTGACTTCTTGTGACATACAAAGTTTGTCATTAAAAGTCAAAAACTGTAGGTATAGGTCAATAATACTTTGAGTGACACTCAAATCCACCGTCAACTTTAAGGAGGCGTCTTGCTACACTTTGAGGAGTGTCAGTCCATGTTTTGAAGATTGTCACAACAAATTTTTTATTTCTACCTACCACAATGACTGTCACTAAAACCTAAATAAATATAAATAAAAAATTGATCTATTCCTACGATATTGTCTGTCACTAAACACTAGATATATATAAATAAATAATTGATCTATTCCTACGGTATTGTCTGTCACTAAAAATTATTTATCATTATTTATTAAATTAAATTTATTTTATCTCCCTACTAATTGTAATTCTAAATTATTAATACCAATAAGTAACTTCTAAAACCCTGTCACACAATAAAAAATATATATAATTAACAAAAATCATAAAAGAAAGATTGTGACTTAAATCATAATTTAACAACAGCTGGTAGTGTGTTATTACACTACGAAGATGGAAGGCTATCACAAATCTATTACCTCATACCTCAAAATCTAAAAGAACCGTAATTAAAAAAAAAGCTAACCAATTGCATGCATCCTAAGCTCACTGACATTTTCTAATTGATACTCTACTAAATCAGTCAATAGAAGCACATCCTTCCTCCGTAGCTTCATATCAATAGTTACATTCCTCAAATATCCTTTAAAAAACCAATTTCGCCATCATGCCTACAGGTGGAGAATAATAAATGTGTATTATAATTGAGACATCAAGAGTAGAAAGGACACTAAATATTGGATGCATTGCATTTGATGAACAAAGAAACCAATCGTAAGTGGTCTACCAAAGATGGCACATATATACCTTCTAAATCCTTGCCAGTTGCAGCAGTTAACTTGTCTTCAATCTGTTTGCGCAGCCCATTTCGCCTATCAACCATCTCCGGATCATCACTTCCACTAAATAAAGGAACATATTTCTCATTCTTGGGAAAGTACTGCACATCGAAATTAAAATGGAACCATACACAACTCTATTAGTTACTATTCATTGCCAGCAGCAAGTATACAAATACATATATTATTTTGTCACTTGAAAACCACTAAAACACAAACCATAACATATTGAAGATCTTGTTTGAGCAATGCAAGCTGATCAGGAGAAGCAGATTGAGTGGACGATGATGAAGACGAAGCACGTTGAAGCTTCTCGAGACGTCTGATTCTTCGTTCGATTTTTCTTCTCTCAAAGAACTTGATCTTTTTATCGCGTAAGAATCTCTTGCGTTCGACGGCGAGGCGAGTGTGAACTTCCTGCTGCTTCTTCAGTGCTTCCAACTTTTGCCCTTTTGAGAAACTGGAACATAAGTGTGGTCACCCCTAAAGTGTCTCCAGTCAATACCACCAAAGACAATCTCACCACATATCTTTGCCCCTGGGTCTTGGTTTAGCCAAAGAGAGAAAATCTTTTGAGTCATGTGCCCTTGTTCTATCATATTATACCTGCATTATGAAAGAGAAAATCAGATCAAACAAAGAAAATGTTTTATAAACAGAAATGAATTGATAAGGTTTGGGTTATGAGCTAAATGGTATGTTAATACATTTAATGCATTTTACAATTAACAACTGATATGCAAATCTAACCTGCATTTAGAAAGATGGTACTTGAATAAAACAGCACGCCATTGGTTCCACTCAATTGCTGGAGTACAAGTAATCCAATCCCTACCTGCAGGATCTCAGCCAAAAGTAGTTGTTTTTTCCAATTTTCTGACAATTAATTAGGCCAACCTTAGGAATAACAGATTTAGGTGGGGGGAGAGAAGAAAATAAATTGTAGAACATGTATTTTAGAATTGCAGAAAGAAAGTGGAAGGCTCAGTACTGGTGCACCTGGTGGCAAGCCTTGTTTTTTCCCATATGTAGTGATTTACAGATTCAATAGGACGTAGAGGATGGATGGCAACTAGACACTACTAAAGGAATGTAAACTTGCACGAGCACTATGACCTATATGTATAGGTGTCCAGACATAGACGAGGCCTGCTAGAAGGGTTCCGTTTGAGTGGTTTAGCAATTACTATGTCTTATGTGATCTTTTGTTGTATGTGTTTTCCTTGTGAGGGCCACAAGACATCTGGCTTCGCACCTTTATGTTTTCATGTCGATGTGTATCTATATGTTTATGCTTACGTGCTTTCTATCTGTTTATACTATCTATGTTCAATGTTTTATTGAATCCATATATTTGGTGCGAGGAATTATTTGGGATTCATCAAAGGGAATTTGGGTCATGTAACAAAACGTTTCTTAAAAATACTAATTTTTTAGAAAAATTATGGTAATTTTTTAGTAAATAAAAATGTCTAGACTACTATTTATTTAAACAATTAGTAAAACAATATTTATTTACTACTATTTAAAAATATTTATTTAGACACTAAAACGAGATAACACTTTTTAAATTGTAGTCATAAAAATTGTAATAATTAAAAATTATGATGTTTCAATTATTTCTAATGGAAGAAAACACAACTCCATATTTATAATTTTAAATAGTCGGTTAAAAAGATTAAATCAAAACATAGAAATACTGCAACATATTTATTTATTACAAAATAGTCTTAAAAACTCATTTATTACCGCACATTCGCCGTGCATCGACACACATCACAACAACTATTCTTGAATCTTCTCGAAACTATACTAATGGAAAAATAAACATGTCACTAAGGCAACTTCCACAAATATGCATATGCTATGACATGATGATGTATTATCAAAAAAGAATATTCCCACACAACCCACGAAGATCATGTTATATGCATTCAAAAATCATTTATTCAAATCATAATCTTATTAAAAAATCACTAAGATCATATACCACATGTCCTTGCCACGAGAATCATATATTTATAAACAATAACCATAAAAATTGAAACTTTCATCTTTCACTAATATCAAAAAAATTTTAACTTTCCCCACATACACATAAAAATTCAAACTTGATTTTATGTTCATCACAAACATTCAAACTTCAACACATACAACATAAAAATTTGAACTTTATTTCATATACATCATGAAAATTAAAACCTCAAGACATATATTAAAAATATTCAAACTTTCACCATAGAAATCATATACTACATATCAAACTTAATGAAAATTTAGAGTTTTACTATTTTAATCCATTAGTTTGCGTTTATTCTTTTTTAAGACAATCATTCACAATTATCTATTTCATAACATCCTACAACGGTCAAACTATGATTTGTATGGAAAAAAACCCTTACCTTTACCGTTTTGCTTCCTAGCAAAAAAAATCTCAATCCTCGCACATTGGTCTTAGCTCCACTAAGTCTATACCTTCAATAAATGATTCACCACTCATTCTTAGTTTCAAAACAATCTAACACTACTCTTAACCAAAGATGACGGGTTGACTAAATGTTCACTGCACAAAGTATAAAACATAGCATATTTTAACTAGCAACACAATTCTACAAAGATACTAGTTTTTCAATAAATTTTTCAAACGTTAAAAATTCGCATAAATTAATTCTTTCAAAAGTATAAACCAAAAATATAAAAATTAAATTTTCGCACATCATAAACAACCCACAACAACAACAATTTTTTTTCCAAAAAAATGATTGTTTAATCTCTTTCTTAAAATGCTTTTCAGAATAGATAATCATTTCTAACCATTTTGAAGTCATAAACTCAATTTTTCATAATAACATATTTTTTAGTAAATTTTCCAAAAAAATTCTAAAAACCCCAAAATTGATTTTCAAGATAAATAATATTCCCAAAATTCCCTACACAACTTAATCAACACAAATATTTTTCTACCCTTTAGCACTTTAAAAATCCTGATTTTTTAAATTTAGAACATGGTCAAACAATCATACAAATAGTTCTTTCACCTATTAAAGTATAAAAACAATTTGCCACCGACGTCTCAAACTTTTCACGAAACTAATATTTAGACATTTAGAAACACTTTTCATTGCACAAAACATGATGCTTGCTACAAATAAAAACCTTTGATCAATTAAAATAATTTTTCTATGTCAATAACTTCAAGTAAATCAAGAAACCTTTGGAAATAACAACACAACACTAAAGTTTAAATTAACAAGTAGAAAATGAAAATATCCCAAATTTGCAGTCATAATGTGAATACGATTTCTCACATTCTCGTTTTGATGATCTGATCGATGAAATCGAAGAATCATACGTTGTGACTCTAAGGTTACTTGTTCAAAAATCCTGATCTCACATTCTTGTTCAAAAATCAGCCCAATCCAACAGTGAATGAAGGCATAATTGTGACTCTAAGGTTACTTGTTTGCAAACATATGCCTCTGAAAGCAACGTGCCTCTGAAGGTTACAAAGACCGCCTTTGATGTTTGGCTCTGAAGTTTGAGTCTAAAGACTGCCTTTGATAACTGAATTTGAAGCATGCCTCTAAAGCCATTGTGTGCTTCTAATGTGCACAAACTCAGCATACCTATGAAAAGTTTATATCAAGCTAACAGTAACTTTATATAGATTGTTCACGTCATGCATTCAAAGCTCATATTCCGCTAATCAAAAGTTGCAACACACTCAAATGTTGCCTTTAATATGCAACCTCTAATGTTGCACTAAGTATGATGATTCAACAATGTGATTTGCCCAAAGCTACTAATTATAAGTCACACAATTCAACCTATGACTTTAATTATCCAAGAAACACAGCATCTCACTCCAACAAGAAAGTTAATGGCTCTGATGGAAAGTCAACGACTTTGATTGAAAGAATTCATTCAAGAGAAAATACTTAGCCGAATTAGAATTTCTAAATATTCAAGAACAATTCCTAATCCATTCCCGCCCCAATCAATCAAGAGTATGAAGAAAGATTCGTGTGAATAAGTTTTTGAACACAATATGAAATTAGATACAACTCAAAATTATAATTGAATAAAATATTTGACAAGGTGAAAAGAAGATTTGGCAAGAATCTTGTTCACAAGAAGATATGGTCAAAATATTGTTTAGAAGAAGATATGGCCAAAATATTGTTAACAAGAAGATATGGTCAAAATATTGTTCAGAATAAGATATGGTCAAAATATAGTTCACAAGAAGATATGGACAAAATATTGTTCACAAGAAGATATGGTGAGAATTTTCTCACCAGAAGATATGCTTAGAATTTGTTTACAAGAAGATACATTCAGAAATCTTCACAAGAAGAACCACTTAGAATTATTCACAAGAAGATACACTCATAATTTGTTCACAACAAAGATATGATCTAGATTTTACAAGGAAAAAAGTGAAACCCTAATCTATTCTATAAATAGATACTTAAGGCTGAAGAATAAAACACGAGCTCATAAACTCCAAAATCCATACAATTCCGAAAAACTTTTGAGAGTTCAAATTTCCTAAGTATTCAAATTTGAAAGGTTTAACTTCTAGAGAAGCACTTGCTCAAAGAAATATTGTCTAAGTGTTTTATTGTGAGAAATCAATTGTAACAATCTACTTAATAGAAGCAAAACACAATATGCTCCAAACTTGTGTAACCCAACCCGACAGTAGCTTTAGAGTTCCTCTAGCAATATGTGGTTTTTAGGTTGTGTTGAGAGGAGTTTACTAGTAGGGTCAAGGTGTAGTTTCCTTCAACAATTTGTGGTTTTCAGGTTATGTGGAGAAGATTTGACTTGTAAGGTCAATGTGTTTGTTTGCCTCAAAAAGTCTATAGGTGTCAGGTTGTTTTGAGAAGATTGACTTGTAGGGTCAGATGATGTGTAATTCAAGGATTTAAATTATTGGTTAAATCCTTCTATGTGAAGGGACTGGATGTAGCTACCAAGTTGATGGTGAACCAGTATAAATCTGCTTGTGTCATTTACTTCTGCACTTTTTACTTTACTGATGCCTTTGATTACTTAAGCTTGATTGCTACTGCATCTGTTTTTGTTAAAATCACCAACCCGAACAAGTTCTTGAATAAATAATTAATAAGAATCCAACTTTGACAAACACAATTCACCTTATCTTCTTGTGTTTGCACCTTCAAGAATATCTCAATTTCTGCAACTTACACTTCTGCCACTTGGGCCATTTCACAAGTTGTTATCTCTTTAACTTAGTATGATTTCTCTATGTATTAAGTCACAATGAACTATACAAAAATTACAATTACTCATAATCTACTTTAACATTTGTAGGTTAAAATGAGAATGTTTAAATTTTTAGGAAGGTTTTTGAGATCAGGTTTCAAACCTTTAGATGAATGAGATTAGTTTGAATGAAAACATACTCAAAAAGATCGATCCTTAGATCTAGTAATGAGCTTGAGAGTGTTTGTTAAGATTGATCCTGAGATCTAATAATGAGCTTGAGAGTGTTTGTTGTTTGAAGAGTTCTTTAATTGATGAGCACTTGGTTAAATGGAATATGTTTCAATACAAAACTCTTGATATTAGTGCAAGGTAAACTTGCCAGCAATGTGGCACACTTTCAGCGTCAAATGACATATGATGCTTCTTGTGCTCAATGCAACTCAGGTGAGAAATCTATTATGCATGTTTTGCGAGAATGCAGTATTGTTCATTATTTTTGGGATATGTTGTTGGTGTAAGCCCTAGCGTCAATCTATTTTAATTAGATTGTTATTCGTATCATAGATTTAAATCATATTCTAATTTTAGTTATATGTACAAGCCGTCGTTTATTATATTATTAACAATATAATATAACAAAGTCTTTAAAATAGATAGTTTGTTTAATAAAACATCAAGTGTGACTTGATTGGAAGACTCTATTGAACATTATTCGTATTGTATCCATAGTCAAAGTATTATTGTCAATCAGGATAACAATAATACATCGAGACTATTACGTGAGTAGACAGATGACTACATCTCATGGATCATGGATATGAGATATCAAGTCGTCATATAGGTATAAATACTATGTGTAATATTTATATTGGATTGACCTACCATGAGAATGCTACATAATTATTGTGTAAGTGTCATTAGCGATTCTCATGCAACCATAGTGAGTATACATTCGAGTTGAAGTCAATATGATCCCTACATGAGGTGTTGTATGCTTTAAGGCCATCAAACGTTGTCAATAATAGGATAATAATAAACGTGGTTGTTGGGCTTGCAATGAACCACGTGGAGGGTGTGAATGATCTAGATAGGATTCGTCCCTCCTACAAAACATGAGTTATGTTTTAGGCCACTTGAAAAAGTGCGACTGTGGAAATGCATGACCATCCTAGAATGGATTAATATCGAATCGAGAAATAAAGAATTGAGCATTACAAGGATGACACATATTGTAACTTGCGTTTAATTAGGTATTTGAACGAAGGGACAATTACTACACATAAATAGTAGTCACTCTAAGGTTTAAATTGTATCACCGATTTTCTCATGATTTGGTTAGCAATGATGCATTCCTAGATGCCAATCATTGTTTATAGTATTTTATATTATATAAACTATATATAATATTTAATATTATTACCATTTCAATAAGAACTTATAAGAGTTACACGCATGAGTATTAACAAATGAACAAATGATTAAATTAAATAAGATTTGATTTAATTAGATGTTAACCGTATTAAATATAATTTAATACATTAACATATTTATAATTTATTTAGTTGAATATGATTTGATTAACTAAATAAGGATTAAAAATCAATTTAATTAATAATTTGTATTTAATTAAATATAATTTTTGGGACTTATATTGGTTTGGGCCTAAAATTGGAGTCTTAGGATTTTAATGGCTCCTTCTCTATAAATAGAATAAGAGCACACTCCCAAGTAATCCTAATTGACACTACCCTCATAGATTGGCTAGCACCACGTTCCGTTTTGTGCTCGTGTGTAATATGTAAAGACACCGATAATGTTCGTGTTGGTGATTGTCGCGTCCAGTTTGTCCGCAAAAAAGGAGTTGCCACCAATTTTATTTTACTAAAGGAAAAATTGGGTAAGACCCTAAAAGGAAGATCTGGAACAAAAAACTCGGATTCGGAAGTTGATTACGAGTAGCGAAAGTATCACCACCCTACACTGTTCGTTGAAACGGTTACCCTATAATTAATTCTATATAGAATATTTATTTATTTAATTATTTATTTTACCCCAAACAAAATAATAAAAAGGAAATGAATCATTTACATTAATAAAAAAGAAAAAATATTTTTTTATTAATTTAGTTGATAAGGGACTAAGTCGTATATTCACGTCCATAATCTTTAGAAACTCTTGCTCTCTTACTTCTTTGAGGTTTTGTTTCGCCTTTTTCATTGCTTTTAGTGCTTCTGATTGCGAGAGCATGACTTGTTTTGGTGCCCCTACTAATTCTCGATTTGAAAGGAAATCTATTTTCATAAAAGTAAACATCATTTGACTCTATGATCATTTTAGTATTTAGATCATAAAACCTATACGTTTTTCTATTTACTACATACCCAACAAATATACATTCATAGGCTCTACTAGTGAGTTTAATTCGTTAGGGATTGGGAAAACTGACATAGGCCCCAAGTTAAAAAATAAGACAAATTCGATTTTTTTTTCTTCAAAATCGCATAAGGAGATGTTTTGTATTTAGATTTAGAGACTCTATTCAAAATATGGCAAACAGTCAATACAAATTCCCCACACCAATGAGATGCAACACTAGAGTTAATCATGATAATAACAACTATTTTAGTAAAAGTTATATCCTTTCTTTCATCTTTACCATTCATTTTAGACGAATATGGTGCAATTGTTTCATTTATAATTCCATGCAATTTATAAAAATAATTAGAAAGACTAGAATCGTATTATGTTCCTCTATCATTGTGAAACCTCTTATTCTTTCCACTAAATTGATTTTCATTTTCAGTTACAAAGATCCTAAACATGTCAAATGCTTCACTTTTATTTTTCATTAGATATACAAAAGTGATATAATAACGTTTTTCATTTCTTGTAGTCCCATCAAGTTCACATATATCAGAGTGTATTAAATCTAAAGGCTCAATTTTCTGATGACTGATTTATGTGAACTTTTTGTTATATTAGTTTGATTACAAAAATCACATTTTTCAAAATCATTTAAAGATAACTTTGGAATTAAACCTAAGTTATTTAAGTTTGAAATTACATGTTTGTTCTCATGACAGAGTATAGCATGTCACATATTAAAATCATATAACATGTAAGCAGAAGAAGATATTTTATTAATTTCAACATTTAATTTAAACATACCATAAGTGGCATACCCTTTCCCAATAAAAATTCCATTTTTAGAAATGTCGTACAACTTTTTCCCTATGGACTGAGTAAACTCTGCCTTATTTAGAAGAAAATTGAAAACAATATTTTATTCTTATCTTTGGAGGTGTGTTATCAGACTCTCTAGAGAAAATTATTTTGTTTTATCCTTGGGATAATTTTTGAAATCCTTCCAAGCAGGGTAAGTTTGTCAATACTAAAAACAATTTGAAATTGTCCATCTAAAGTAATACCTTCAGATATGATCTCATTAGTTATCTTCTGAATTTCATGGGATGGAGCTTCCACGGATCTGTCATCGGTCATTTGATACTTGAAGTAGCAGCTCACAGCATAATTTTTTGCTCCAACATCTTCAGTATAATATTTCTTCTTCAGAGCATCTCAAACATCTCTAGCAATATTCCAAGAACTGTAGTAATCATACAGATCAATAGCAAGTCCATTAAGAATATAATTCTTACAGAGGTAATCATTATCCTCCCATTGAGTTAATTCTGCAGTTTTCTTATATATTTATGTTCGTTTAGTTGTTTATGTGACCACTAGAATGTTATCTATTAGAATGTTGACAACCTTTTTCATAGATAAGAAAAATAACATCTTTTGTTGCCATCGTTTGAAGTGACATCCTTCAAAGCAAAACGGTTTATTGAAATTAGAAGCAGTGAAACCAGAAGTAATAATTTCTTCGGGTGACATGACAACAATAAACGTCTTAAAATTGTTCTTTTAATGTTTCGAAAAACTATTTTTAAAATAATTTTCAGTCATTGAAGATATTACTAGGTTGAGTTGCGAACTAGGTCGCTTTCTTTAAAACATTTTTCATAGGGATGACAATTAGATCCAGACCCAGTGGGTACCCGCAATGGGTGGGTAAAAACCCGCATATTGGGTATGGGGATGAGTAATTACCCGCAAAATTGAACAGGTATGGGTACGGGTACTATAGTACCCACTACGAGTGGGAATAAGCCAGGTCAGGCCAGGCTTTGAAAGGCCTGAGCCTAGCCTACGATTAATTTTTTAGGGCTAAGTCTGGCGTACGACCTATCATAGGCTTTTTTATCGGTCTGGCCAGGCCTTTTTAAAAATCTAGCCTGGGCAGAAAGCCTATTTAAAAGCCTTATTTACATTAAAAAATTTAAATATTATATTTTACATTTTTTAAATAGGCTAAATTAGACAGTTTTATATAAAGAAAACTAATAAAATTATAATCAAATATAATAGAATAAAATAATATTAAAATAACCTAATTGATAGGCTTTAAAATAGGAAACAATAACATTAATAAATAATAAAAAAAAATAACATTAACAATATATATATATATATATATATATATATGCCGACCTGTCAGGCCTAATAGGCTTTTATATAAGCCTGAACATGATCTATTTAAATAAATATGCTTTAAAAATAGCTTGAACCTAGTACCCACTCTGCCTCACACCCGCATTTATTTATTATTATTATTTTAATTATTGTTGTTATTATTATTATTATTATTATTTTTATTATTATTGTTGTTGTTATTATTATTATTATTATTATTATTATTATTATTATTATTATTATTGGGTTCGTTTGTTTGAGCTTAAATAAAAATCATTTTTGTTTTAAATAATTTAGAAATTATTTTTTTAGATATTTTTTAAAAAATGATTTTTTAACTCCCGTTTGTTAACTATTATAAAAATAATTTTTTTGTAAAATAATTTTTGTTGAATATAGTATTTATTCAATTAAATTTGTATTTATTTTCTTTTATGTTTTAACAACTATTGGTATCATTGGACTACTAAATATTTAGAATCGAAAGATAAACGTTTGTAAACTTTTCAAGAATCTGATTCTGATGAATAGGTAAATAATTGTGATTTTATATTTAAGAGTTTTTTTTTATTATTAATCGTGACTTTATAATTATAAATAACTAATATAATACACATATCAATTTTTTTTACAGATCTCAGAGAATACCGTCCAAGGACTTGCATTGTAGTAATGTGGGATCATTTGATTTGTTTTGGATGTTTTGCTATTGCTAAAACCGTTCTGAAATTACACCTCAATATGGCTATAATGGCCACTCTAAAAGAAAGTTGAGAATTTTGGTGTATTTTTAATAAGAGTTTGACACTCTTTATATAGTGATAAAAAAAATCTCACATATGTAAAATATTCTATGTGAAACTTTAATATTTATAGAGTTGGAAACTACTCAATATATGAAATATTTCTAATGTGCGACTTTAATAATTTTAAATTCACACACTAATGTAGTCTTTATGTTCTAATAAAACTCAATCTAAATAAAAGAGTAATATAGTTTAGGAATCAAATTAATGGTTTATTCTTATTTTGGTAATATGTTTGACTATTTTAAACCTTTTGTAGACAACATTAAAAAAAAATGGTGTATATGCTAATTAATGGTGTATATGCTATTTAACTGACAACATTAAAAAAATTCTTTATGAGTTGATATACATCTAGAAAATTTGTAGACCTTGACTATAAAATTTTAAAGATCTTTTGTATAAAAAAATCTCTATATATTGTGGTCCCATTGACCTCAATTTAGCACCAGAATCTTCATTTGTTGAGTTCTCACGAACAGAATAATTATGGCAATGTCAAAGGCAATATTAATTGTGTTCTTTAGTGCTCTCTTGATTTGCTCAACTTTTACACAATATGTTGAGGCAATACCAAGATTGGGACCATTCGTTAAACCTCCTGTATGCGGGCCTGGAACTGGCAAAATTTGCACACCGATTCCTGCTAACCCATATAGAAGAGGTTGCAGTCCAATAACGCTTTGTCGTAGCGATTCACCACCTAGATATCAGGCAGAAGAAATGGAACAACAATAGAAAATATGATTTTTCATGTTTACAAGTTATATAAATATTATATAACTTTTGAATTGCTTTATATAAAATAATTTAAAACAAAGAATATTGTTTTTCATCGTTGTATGAATAATGTTATTGCTTTTCTTTTTCTTTTCAACAATAAAGAATATTATTACCCAATGTGAATATATGCAATGTTCGACTATACATGCAATGGTTCAAAACACATGTATATAGATGTACCAGTTATATACATCGCCCTTGTGACCTAATCAAACACATTGTCAATTCTCAGTCAACTAAGAGGTGGAGATTTTTGGACATTTTAATATGATTTTAAATAGGATTGATATGATTGCTAATGTGCAAGGGCAAAAAATAAACACATGAAGAAGGCATTAGTCTCACTTTCCACCTTGCTTTCAAGATGGTTCTGCAACTTCTAATCCCAGTAGGATCGCAAATGTTGTAAGCGATGTTCAAGAATGCATCACTGATAATATGGGAAATATTCATGATCAAGAGTTTCCAAGAGCCTATAACCACATTGAATGGTAATTTTTTAGAGCAGTCCTTAATAACATGGGATTTCCGCAACACTACGCTTAAAATAACCTTTTAAAGGGCTTTTTTTAAGTCATTTTCAGCGTTTTTAAGCGCTGTAGTATCTAGTGTGGTTAAAAGATACAACAGCGCTATTGAAAATAAAAAAACACCGTAATAGGTATAAATATATAGCGCGCTTCTCTTAGATATTTACAGTGTTGTTTAAAAAAAAACGTTGCAATAGGCCATATATAGTGCGCTTCTTATACTTTGTTTTTTTTTAGAAAAGCGCTGTAATAGGTACATATATATAGCGCGCTTGTATTATCAACTAGTTTTACAAAGCTTTTTTTGAAAAAACGCAATAATAGGTGAAGGTGCAAACACGAGAAGGGGGGTTGAATTGTGTTTGTACTACTTGAATTCTTTTTCTGTTTTTGATGATTATTTGAAATCTAAAATATAATCAAGTAGAGTTAGCAGCGGAAAAAGTAAAATAAACAAGACAAGAATTTATCCTGGTTCACCATTAACTAGGCTACATCCAGTCCCTTCAACTTGAAGGATTTTTCTCTAATTCAAAACCTTTGAATTACAACAGTACTACTGACCCTCCAAGTCAGTCTTCCGAAACAGTCTAACAATCCTAGACTTTTGAGGAACATAGCACCTTGACTTCTCAAGTCAAGTCTTCTCCTACCAATCTGACAACCCCAGATTGCAGAAGGAATTACAACACCTTGAATCTAATTGCTAAGTCACCTACTACTTCTTCTGACTCTTCATATTTTAGACTCTACTTCAACAATATAGATTTAAACACAAAGGGAACGAAAACAAGAGTGCTTGCTTCTGGAAAGCTGATACTCACAATTAACCTCACTGAAAACTCGAGTGTTTGCTTCTGAAAGTTTATGACTCTTTTACTGATTTTCGATAACAAAGTCTTCTGCCTTGAGCCTCCTTTTATAGATGAAAATTAGGGTTTCTTCCATGATCAAATTCGAGCTGTATCTGTCCAGATTCTCTTGCAAAAACAACTTGGCCAATCCTGTTTCACTTAAATAAAAATCGTATCTTTTTAGCTTCAGATTGCATTTGAAAATTCTGTTGCCCAATCTTGTTTCTTTTAATTTCAAACCGTATCTTTCTTCCCTCCAATTGCTTTTAAATTCCCTCCAAGACTTCAATTTATTTTTGTATCAAATCCCCTTAATAATTTGATCAAATTTCTATCAAAATTTAATCAAGTCTTTTTCGAATTTTAATCAAGTTATCACTGATTTTCATCATGATTAAAATCTGGACCGTATGATCTTCTAATCTCGACCACCTCTGGACCATATAATCTGATCTGCCCCAATTCTGTGATCCTCTTATCTCGGCCAACACTGGACCACATGATCTGATCTTCTGATCTCGGCCAACACTGGGCCATATGATCTTATCTTCTGATCTCGGCCAACACTAGGCCATGATACTTAAATCTGGACCATTGATCTGAACATTTTCCCTCTGATCTGGACCAAGTCTGGACTAAGTCTAGATTGAACTGAATTAAATCTGGACTTATGATATTTTAATCTGGACATTTATCTTCTAATCTGGATCAAGTCTGGATTTAATCTGGACAGTCATTTCTTCTGATTTAGACTGAGTTTTATGTTCTGGACCATGCTATCTTCTGGTCTGGACCAAGTCTGGATAATGTTTGGACTGATTCTTATAATCACTACCAAGCTATCTTCTGGTCAGGATTAAGTCTGGACCAAGTCTGACTTATGATTCCTTCTGGTCTGGACCAAGTCTCCCTCTAACAAGCTTCCTTCTGGTCTGGACCAGGTCTCCTTCTGGACTCTGCTTCCTTCTAATCTGGGCCAAGAAAGATATCATTTGATGTTGTTATTTGACCTTTGATGACATCCTCTGATATCCTCTGGAGGTGTATCCTCTGGTGTCCTCTGGTACCATCTGGATGCATTCTCTTGTTGAACCTTCTGGTGACATTTCTATCTTCTGGTTACTTCCTCTTGATGTATCTTCTGGTGGTGTCATCCTCTGATTTTGCACAGCTTCTGATTTGTTCTTCTAAGTCAAAATACTATTTACATAAAATACTTTTGTTAACATCAAAATTATAAGTATAGAACAAACTTGGTTCCAACAATAGGTACATATATATATAGCGCGCTTGTAATATCAACTAGTTTTACAGCGCTTTTTCAAAAAAGCGTTGTAAAAGGCTAAGAAAAGCGCTGTAAAACGTTTAAAAAGTGCTGTAAAAGGATGAGATTTCAATTTATGGCATTTTTTAAAAAAAAGTTGTCTTTAAGATGAGATTTCAATGTTTTTCCAAATTCAAATTCTTATCAACATCAAATTCAACAACAAATATCAATTTGATATTTCATATTCCATTAAGGGGCAAACACGAGAAGGGGGGTTGAATTGTGTTTGCCAAACTTTGAATCTTTTTGCTGTTTTGTTGAATGTTGATGTGATTTACTTGATGAATACCTAATCAGACATAGCAGCGGAAAATAATAGCATAAGAACACAACAATTTGTCCTGTTTCACCATTAACTTGGCTACATCCAGTCCCTTCATCCTGAAGGCTTTAATCCACTAATTCAAATCTTTGAATTACAGCACCTGACCTTTCAAGCCAGTCTTCTCAAACAGCCTGACAATCCCATACTTTTGAGGAACGAAAATAACACATTGACTCTAAAAGTCAAGTCTTCTTCTACCAATCTGACAACCCCATATTGAAGAAGGAATCTACACCACTATCTGGTTTGATTACAAGGGTTTGGAGCTCTACAAAGTTGCTTCTGGAAAGCTGATTGCTGCACTGAATTTCTCTCTCGAAAACACTTACAAAATTTTGCTTTTTGCACTCAAGTGATTCTCTATTTTGAACTCTCGGATTGTGTTGAATATGAAGCTTGAGTTCTTGTGTTTTTCGATGCTTAATGCTGCTTTCTGAAGCGTCCTTTTATAGTTGCAAATATGGCTTAAATTCAAAATAAATCTTGCTCAGATTTCCTTTGAAAATTCTGTTGGCAAATCATGTTTCACTTAAATTAAAACCGTGTCTTTTTAGCTTCAGATTGCACTTTGAAAATTCTGTTGACCAATCTTGTTTCTTTTAATTTCAAATCATATATTTTTAAGCTTTAGATTGCATTTGAATTTCTTCAAGTCTTCAGTGATTTTTTGAATCAAATCCCCTTAATACTTTGATCAAATTTCTATCAAAATTTAATCAAGTCTTCTTCGAATTTTAATTAAGTTTCACTGATTTGCATCATGATTTAAAATCTGGACCGTATGATCTTCTGAACTCGACCAACTCTGGACCATGTAATCTGATATGTACCAATTATGTGATCCTCTAATCTCGACCAACTCTTGACCATGTCTGATTCGTACATATTCTGTGATCCTCTAATTTCGATCAATTCATGACCAAGTCTAATTTGTACCATTATGTGATCCTTTGATCTGGACTATTGATCTTCTAATCTAGACCATTGATATTTTAATCTGGACCATTGATCTTTTAATCTGGACACTTTATCTTCTGATCTAGACCATTGATCTTTTAATCTGGACATTTATCCTCTGATCTGGACCAAGTCTAGACTAAGTCTGGATTGAGTCTGGATTAAATCTTAACTAAGTCTTATGTTTTGGACAATTATATCTTCTGATCTTGACCAAGTATGGACCATTGATATTTTAATCTGGACCATTGATCTTTTAATCTGGAGACTTCATCTTCTGATCTGGACCATTGATCTTTTAATCTAGACATTTATCCTCTGATATGGACCAAGTCTAGACTAAGTCTGGATTGAGTCTGGATTAAATCTTGACTAAGTCTTATGTTCTGGACAATTATATCTTCTGATCTTGACCAAGTCTAGACTAAGTTTTATGTTCTGGACATGCTATCTTCTTGTCTGGACCAAGTCTATACCAAATCATTTATTCTGGACGAGTTATCTTCTAGTGTGGACCAAGTCTAGATTAAGTCTGGACCAAGTCTTATATTCACGACCATACTATCTTCGGGTCAGGACTAAGTCTGGACCAAGTCCAACTTATGTTTCCTTCTGGTCTGGACCAGGTCTCCTTCTGGATTCTGTTTCCTTCTAATTTGGGCCAAGAAAGATATCCTCTGATGATGTTATTTTTCCTTCCCTTTGATGATATCCTCAGATTGATGCTATCCTCTGATGTTTGCCTTTGATGACATCCTCTGATATCCTCTGGTGACATCCTCTGGTATCCTTTGGATGCATCCTCTGGTACCCTCTGGATGTTTCCTCAGGCCGAAACTTCTGGTGACATTTTTATCCTCTGGTTGCTTCCTCTGGTGGTGTCATCCTCTGATTTTGCACAGCCTCTGATTTGTTCTTCTAAGTCAAAATACAATTTACATAAAATACTTTTGTTAATATCAAAACTTTGATTGAAAGAACCAACTTGGTTCCAACATTCACAAGATCAAAATTCACAATATCAATTTCATATTCACATCAACAAATATCAACAATATCAATTATAAATTCACAATATCAATTATATATATATTCACAACAACAAATTAAAAGTTCATGACAGTAGCAACAAATATAACAATATTGACAGTAGCAACATATTCAAAGAACAAATATCATGCTAGTCCAGTAGCAATTTCTCCAGCAATATCTTTATTTACCCTGCTTTAACAAAAAATAAAATAAACTAATTAGAATAATGATCAATTCACACCAAAATATACAATAATAAATTACAATTTCCAGCAATGTGAAACTCACCTATTAACAAATTATATAACTTTTAGTTCGAGCACAAACTGACACCAGTCTTCTTTTATTTCTATGAGATCACTTTCAGAGTATGTTGAATTGAAGTTGTCAAAATACTATGCAATACAATATTTGAACATAAATAAGTTAGAATCAAATATATATATATATATATAGTTTATATATGAAAATCAAAATATAATGAAAATAACGTACCGTTTCTAGAATTATATTTTGATTCATATCAACAATCTCCTTCATGAATCGCAATACATAGTATCTGCAGTCTATGGTTTTAGTTTGACGCGGACACTATAAAATAAAACATGTACGCCAATAAATATTTATGCATTGATTGTAGCTGAAAATTTAAAGGCATATAGTTAAGTTCTATAACAAAAATTTCAAACCTTTATTGGAAGCCATGTGATGTTGTTTGCCTTATGGGTGTAAATCAATGAAGAACTCCACCTCTCTTACTGGGGGTAATCTTGGAATTTCTGTTGGAAATACGTCCGAGTATTCCTTGACAAGCACCACATCTTCTATGCTCACATCTATCTTTGCCCCCACGTTAGCCAATGATAGAAACTCTTGAGTTCCTTTTCTCAGCGACACTCCGAGTTTGTTAGCAGCCAAATACCGAACGACTCCAGGTTCGGGAAAAAGAACTAATTTGCGAGCACAATCCAATACTACATAATTATACGACATCCAATCCATGCCGAGAATGATCTCGAGTGATTGTAGGGGTAAACATATTAAATTAACCAAGAAATCTCTATATTGAGTAGTTACAGGACAGCGTAAACATGCAAAATTTACGGTCAAAGTCTTAGCAGGTGTGGAAACAACCAAATCAAAAAGCAAGGAAGACATAGATAGCTTCAAACGATTCATACATTCCATAGCAATGAAGGAATGGGTTTCCCCTGAATCAAAAAGTGCAGTTAGTGTGTTACCTGCAATCTCGCAATCTCGTTGGATCAAATTGTGGGATTGATTCCCGGCTTCAGCACCCATGTGATAAACGCGTCCCCTCGCAGTAAGACGAGTAGCCCTAGTTGCGTTCATTGTTGGTTCCACCTTCGAAGCCTTGCAATCCCTTGCAAAATGTCCTGGCTTCTGGAAATTGTAGCATGAAGGACTCATAGTGGTACATAGGCTTGGAAACGTTGAATTCCCAATGGTAAGACCAAGTCTTGAATCTCATACTTCAATCCAATTTGGAAACGATGACACATAAATTGTTCATTCACCTCTTCACGGAAAAATCTGAAATGCCTTGACAAGGACTCAAACTTAGCAGCATACTCACCCACCGTCATGTTTCCTTTGTGCAATTTAAGAAAATCATCACCCAACTTAGTCCTAGTGATCATCGGGAAGTATTTGTCCAAAAACTTCTTTTTGAACGACTCCCAATTCACCTCCTCATGAGCTGATCCCATCAGAAGCCTTGTACTTCTCCACCAATATTCTGCATCCCCTAACAGCAGATATGTAGCATAGTTGACCTTTACCATTGCCTGACAATTTATCATTTCGAAAATTTTCTCCATTTCCTGAATCCATTCGTCCGCTCTTTCTGGACCCTCATCACTCTTGAACTTTGGAGGATTATGACGACGAAAATCCTCTAGTCTTCTTGATTCAGCAGCACGAAACTCTCTCTCTCTTTTCTCTAGATCTCGTTGAGTCTTTGCAGCCGTCTGTGCAGCAATAGATGCAGCCATATTATTCATCGCTTCAGCAATCCGATCATCCCGGCTGACGTTGGCTCTTGTAGTGTCATCTCTTCTTGGAGGCATTCTTCCCTACAAAACCATCATCAAGTAGAAATCTCACACCACTTAGAATAATCCCAAAAATATAACTCAAGAGCATCATCACTTCAGCACATCACAACTATACACGACTTGACACTCTAACTACTTGCTCCTATGCATGATCAGATAACGACTCCCACTCAACAATCTAACCAGAGCTCTACCCAAAAGTCTAACCAAAGCTTAACTAAAATATTAACCAAATGCTCTGATACCATAATTGTAACACCCCGAGTTTTAAGCAGTGCGAGTGTATTTTTTTTCAATCAATAAAAGAATTTCGACTTAATTCAAAAGAATTAAAAATAATTAAAATTTAATATGAATTAAACATTCAAAAATAGTATTGCATTGTAATTCAAAATACAAAAGTGATTAAACAACCACATCATAATTATAACCAAGTAATTTAATTTTGGGAAATTGATCTTCAAAATATACCAAAATAAAAATACATCAAAAACTGTATCATCGACCCACCAAAACATTATTAGAGTGCGGAAATGATATCCAATTATCCCAAAATAAATAAATACAGCCATTAACACTAGGCCCTATACCAAAAGTCTAGCCTGATCTGATCATGCACTAAAACTACAGTAGCACGGTTTCCACAGCATCCTCTACAAGTCTCGTCTTCACTCCAGCTGTCCGTCCTTCTGCGCTGTCCACAAATACTCCGTACGTGAAGATCAATGAAAACTAATAGCGTCTCCGTCGTTAGTGTATCCGTCGATGGCACGGGTTTGGGTATCATCTGAGGGCAAAGCCCAATTTCCACAATATTGTAAAGGGTCACCAGCCGAAATTAACAATTACCACATAACAATTATGTCAATGATAACAATTATATTCATGGCATATTTCAGTGCTATAACAACAATGATAAATAAGTATGCTCACTTACTAAAATGGATAACATCTACATCTTTGCAAAACAGCTAGTTTACATATAAATCAAGTTGCAAGTATAAATATGATTAACAATCACAACTACTTATTTGGCACTTAGAATTCATAACATACTTGCACACTTCAATTTCCACTCATTAATTCATATCAAATCATGACTCACAGGTCAACCATCCCAATGCAATATGTATATGTCAATGTACTCAACTCTTGGAATTACCAAGGTGCAGTCTCTCACGGACCAGCACACGTGCAGTCTCTCACGGACCAGCACGATTTACAGATAGAATGGACCGTCTAATACACGCGGAACCACTCGGTAGCCCGGATAGAATAGACTGTCTAATACACGCGGAACCACTCTGAATCCGAATAGAACAGACCGTCTAATACATGCGGAACTACTCTATAACCCATCACGGTCACTACATTTACGTGTATTAGCCTTTCACAGGCCAAATACACAGAATTTAAATCCTCGCACGGATAGAATGGACCGTCTAATACACGTGGAACCACTCCGTATCCCGGATAGAATGGACCGTCTAATACACGCGGAACCACTCTGAAACCCATATATAATAGACCGTCTAATACACGCGGAACTACTCTATAACCCATCATGGTTACTACTTAACTTCGCGGCCCATTACGGTCACCGCATCAACTTTGTGACCCATCGCGGTCACCACCTGACTATGCAATGCATGAACATGCTACGTTTTCTCTTCACTGAAAACAGAATGCAATGCCATCTGAAACTAAGACTGTCCTCAACACAACATCAATGATTTTTACTCATCAACACCACAACAAAAGCATCATCAATAACAGCAACCAAAAGCAGCAACAACAACTCTCCACATACTTTATCTCAACAACATGCGTTTTACTCATTCACAAACCACATGCAAGGCAGATTTCAGGATCAACACAACACCAAAACATCATCAATACATAAACCACGACAGCAACCAAACAGAACAGCAACAAAACAGACACCACAAGCAGTTTACTCATTCATAACAACATGTAAGGGCAGTTTCATTTTCAGAACAGAACATCGCATATAATCATCCATCACACATACATTTACAGCCCTAAATGCATTCTAGAAAGTTGGAAGGAGCCCCTTACCTTAGTTACGTTCTCTTGCTCGTTTTCGTTGCCGCGACAAAAATCGGCGAAACTCCCGTTCGCGTCGTCGCTACCAAAGTTGGTTCTCTAACACCGTAACGATGAGAGGAATAACTTTCCTTCTTGACACTTTCTTATTCGAGGCTTGGATTTCCAAGTAATTTGAGTATCCCTTCTCACTACCAACACAAACAGCACTGAACAGAGGAAGAAGAAGAAGAAGAAGAAGAAAGCAGCTCGGGTAGGTGAGGGAAAGGAAAGAAATTGTTTTCTCTTTCTTTTTTATTCTGATTTTCTGTTTTTCCCTTCTTTTTTTCCTTGCTTCTCACATGCAAACATATATACAGACACATACTCTTGCCACCTCATATATATATATATATATAATAATTAAACTTGACCCTCAAGTAACTAATTACTCCCGTCGCAATTACGTCGACAGATAAAATCTTAATTAACTGTCCGATATTTAATAACTCGTAATTAAATTAAATAATCCTTCGTCCAATAATTTTACTCAATCTCAAAAATATTTATATATATATATATATAAAAATATACATATATCAAATATTTTACAAATATCCCAAAATATACTTGAAATTAAATCCATAATTTCATTTTAAAATTAAGGGTCTTACATTGAACCATTATATCAAAAAACGAGGGTGGGAAATACATTTCAAGCTCACACAAAGTAACAACAATTGCCCTCTGCAATGTCGGTAATTTCTGACGATCGATCACTTTACTACAAATTTCCCTTGGGAAACATAAATTAGTTATGGCTCGTCGAACATTTTTAGGAAAAATGGAACGTATACCTGATGGTAGCAAATGCTCTATTAGAACATGACAATCATGAGTCTTCAAACCTTTTAACTTGAGGACTTTCATACAAACTAAATTTTTAAGGTTTGAACTATATCCTTCTGGAACTTTAACTTCGTGTAGAAATTTACATAAAACAATTTTTTCCTTTCTAGATAGAGTTTAAGTGGCTGGAGGTAGTGCTGAGGAAGAAACCTTTTTGATAAATGTTTTAATGACAACAAACCTTTTGAATTAAATAATTGAGTTTTATCAATGGTGACCTACTAATTATTGCACTTGAGTTTTGTTTAAGGAAAAAGGCTATGAATCAAAATGTTCCAACAAATCAAATCAGTCACCAGAATAAACTTATGCCCAGAATGATCAGATCAGTCCTCAAAATGATCTTCTGTCAAGAAGGATCAGATCAGTCTCTAGAATGATCTTCTGTCAAGAATGATCATATCAGTCTCCAGAATGATCTTCTGTCAAGAATGATCATTAGTCTCTAGAAATGATCATCAATCTCCAGAATGATTATCATTCTCCAGCATGTTAACATCAATCTCCAGCAAACATCAATCTCCAGCAAACATCTTTCTCCAGCATGACTAACAACTATCTTCAGATTGATCAAACATCAGTCCCCAGTATGATAACATCAGTCCAGAATGATACAATCATTCTCCAGCCTTGTTACATCCTTCTCCAACTTGACTTCCAAGAACGTTGAATGATCTTGAAGTATATCATCAATCAGAGGATATCATCAGAGGGAAGAAACAATGACATTATCAGAGGATATTACTCATGGCCCAGATCAGAATGAAACATGATCCAAAAAGAGACTTGGTCCAGACCGGAAGATAATCTTGTCTAGAAAGAGACTTGGTCAGACCAGAAGGAAATAGAGTTCAGAAGATAACTCAGTCCATAACAGAAGACATGTTCCAGTATTTTGGTCCATAATAGAAGACTTGGTCCAGACCAGAAGATAACATGGTTCAGAACAGATCACATGGTTCAGATCAAAAGATCACAGGTTCAGATCAGAATATCACATACTCCATATCAGAAGGTTACACTGTCTAGATCAGGAAGCAAAATGGTACACATCAGATCACATGGTGCATATTTGATCTAGATCAGCAGATCAGATGGTCCAGATTTAAATCATGATCAAGTGAAGACTTAATTAAAATTCGAAGAAGACTTGATTGATTTTTGATAGAAATCTGATCAAAGTATTAAGGAGATTTGATTCAAAAATCACGGAAGACTTGAAGGAAATTCGAATCAAAATTAATTGAGAGAAGCAAGATCAAATCTAAAGATCCAAGAACATTCTGGACAACATTCTGATGTCACCAGAGGATGACGTCTTCAGAGGATGTCACCAGAGGATGACGTCATCAGATGACGTCACCAGAGGATGACGTCATCAGAGGATTTCACCAGAGGAGACGTCATCAGAGGATGTCACCAGAGGATACCTCCAGAAGTCGTCACCAGAGGATATCTCCAGATGACGTCACCAGAGGATACCTTCAGATGACGTCACTAGAGGATACTATAAGAAGATACATCCAGATGATACCTCCAGAAGTCGTCACTAGAGGATACCTCCAGATGACGTCATCAGAGGATACCAGAGGATACCAAAAAATACCTCCAGAGGATCCCTATAATTTAAAAGTCAAGAATACGCATCACTATGATCAAGACTCATTTGCAACACAAAGGAAGAACCAAGTCTGCTCTTGAACACTAGAAGCAGTATGAAGAATGTTCTTGCTTTTTGACCTGCTCTCACCTAATCATTGACAGAGGACAAGCCAGCTATTCCCAATGGGAAAATGAGCTGTCAAAAGTACTTTTTGAATCTATAAAAGAGAACTCAAGATATAGGCAACAACAAGAACTCACGAAAGCAATTTTTCATCACTCACAATCATATTCAAGAGCTTCAAGTTCAAATCAATACATCATTTACATACACTTAAATACTTGAAAGCTTCTTAATCACAAACAAAAGATTCAGTTTTGTTCTTCTTCTTCATATCAGAATCATTCTACTGAATTCTTTTGTCAAGAATCTAATCTCAAACACGAGTTGAGCATACTCAGATTATGTCCAAAATTAGAGCTTCAAGTACTAAGCAATTCATTACTCACTTCAATCATACTTGAAGTTATCTCACTCGCATACATTGAGTCAGTTCTGATTTTTCCTATTCAATTTCTAGAATCATTCTCGCGTATTTCTTTGTCAAAGAAGTAGAACTCAAACAAGTGTTGAGCCTTCTCAGATTCTGACCAAACACTATAGATCATATCATTGTAAACTCAAGGCTATAATGTGAAGTATAGTTTTGAGTAAGCTTGTAGGAAATCCTTTTATGATTAAAAGGTGAACTGTAAAATCCTATCTAAACATTGATAGGTGATTTGATTGAACTCCTTTCTGGGTGGAAAGGATTTGTTTTTGTAACAGATCAAAGTTGATCAGAAACAGGGTGTGTAAAACCAAGATTGATCTCTGCTTTAGCACTTAGTGAAAATCTCACTGTTGTGAGGACTGGACGTAGCCTGGGTTGGGTGAACCAGGATATATCTGTGTGTGATTTCTCTTCCCTTATCTCTATTTACTTTCAGTCTTTTAATTATCAAGTTAAATAGATAAACTAAACCGCTGATTTTAACTAACCAACAACGATCTCTGTTTTCTGGTGAAAACCAAGAATGTTCTCTGTTTTCTGTTTTTACAACCAAGATCAATCTTGAGTTATTTTCTAATGTTTTTAACAGAAATTTTAAAAGGGTAGATTTACAATTCAAACCTCTCTTTCTTGTAAATCGACATTGCTACTTCAGGTAGATATGTGCGATTTCCTTTCTTTACGGGACCCAATTCATTTCTTATTCCCAAATCGACCAAATCCAATCTTGCATTGATGTCATCCTTAAACTTTCCTGGAACACTAAGTAACATACCAATAACACTATCAAATACATTTTTTTCAATTTGCATCACATCGAGAAAATGTCTTATATACAATGACTTCTAGCATGGCTATTCCAAGAAAATGGACTTTTTCTTCCACCCAATTTTGACAAGGTCTCCCGTAAAAGGTTTGCTAAATTTATTGGTCAAACCTTGTACTTTTTCCAATATTTGATATCCAGTCGGTGCTAAAGGAGCAGTACCTTCCTATGATTTTCCATTGAATGCATTTCTCCACCCACGATAATGATGATTAAAAGGTAAAAATCTACGACGTCCAATAAATACGTTCTTCTTTCAATGTTTCAACCGCATCCAATCTGTACTCTCTTCACATATAGGACATGCACATTGACCTTTAATGCTATATCTTGATAAATTACCATATGCTGGAAAATCATTAATTGTGATGAACAACATAGCCCTCAAATTGAAACATTCTTTCTTATACCCATCATAAACTTCCACACCTATCTCCCACATATTTTTTAAATCTTCAATTAAAGGTGTCAAGTATACGTCGATATCATTCCCCGGTTGTTTGGGTCCAGAAATTAACAGAGACAACATCATAAACTTACGCTTCATACATAACCATGGAGGTAGGTTATAAATCAACAAAGTCACAGGCCACGTGCTGAGTGATATGCTTTGAAGAACATGTGGATTCATTCCATCAATAGAAAGTGCAAGTCGTAGATTTCTTGACTCTCTACCGGAATCAGGATACCCGTGATCAATTTTTGCCCATTGTAGAGAATCTGCAGGTTGTCGAAACTTTCCATCTCTAATTCTTTAATCTGCATGCCATGTCAAGTGTTTTGAATCTTCTTCATTGCGATAGATGCGCCTAAATCTTGGTATTATAGGAAAATACGACATGACTTTTGCTGGAGTAGATTCTTTCTTCTTATATCGAGAGACATTGTATTTCAGACACGCCTTTAGTAATTCATATTCGTTTCGAAATAAAATGCAATCGTTAGGACATGCATGAGTCCTTTCGTAACTCATGCCAATAGAGCGCAAAATTCGTTTAGCCTCGTAGGTTTAACTGCGAAGTTCATTATCTATGTCGAAACCATTCTCAAAATTAGTGTTCCCTTTTTTTTTCTCACCATGTCTTATCCAACATTTATAGCTTTGATCAATTCCATGCCATACTAAATGTCCTTCCAACTCATCTGCTCTAATGCGTTTTGCAAAACAACATTTTAAATAGGGACAAATGATTCGATTTGGGTTTTTTGCATTCTTCACTGCAAAATCAACAAACTCCTTCACTCCATTTTTATACTCTTTTGACAATCGATTGGCAAACATCCATTTCGGATCCATTTATATGACCTATATGAATGCAGTGTTACACAAATTTATCTATTTCTAACATTATACCAATCTATAGTATATATGCATACAAGTCCAATTTCAAAATAGAATAGAACAGATCGAATAGATTTTATATGATTTATCATGTAACAATTTATCTGATTTATCAGGTAACAATTTATATGATTTATCAAGGTTATGCCAACTACTATCATGTAACAATTTTTTAGTTTTAGAGACAACAACAAATTAATAAATACAGTACCTGAGACAACAATCACTCAGTAGAAATGGGCTCACAGTAGATGAGGGTTCAACGAGAAGAAGGCTCACAGTAGCGGAGATGATGGTTCGTAAGGAGGGAAGGGAGGTGGTGATTAAATTAGTAGTTCAGTTCATACCCTCGTACATTATGAGTTACTTCTTAGTTCCTCTAAGAATGTGTCATCGCGTTGAAGCCATGATTAAGAAATTTTGGTGGGGAGCGCGATACGGTGACACCAAAAAAATCATTGGATTAACTAGAACAAATGCTTCCAAACAAAAAGCAAGGCGGGTGTTGGTTTTCAAAGTTTCAAAGCTTTCAACCTTGCCCTCCTTACCAAATAAGGATTGCAAATCTTATCTAGCCATAATGCTCAAATAAGTTTTGCGTTTAACCTAGGTTTCTGTCACATCATGATAGAAGGAGACTCTCTAAACATTGTCAGAGATATCAATTCCCTTCTTACGTGCTAAAATTAAATAAATTCATTTTAGGTAAAATTCAAAAAAATATGGTTAACTAAAGTTAACGAAGATTTAATTATTTCCTAGTGGAAGAAAACATACCTCCAAATATCAAATTAAAGTTAACGATGAAAATTAAATAAGCTTCAAAAATATATCGCGTCAGTATTATTAAAGCGTTATTTTTTAACAAGAAAATCCCTTTTTCCCATGCTCGTGCACCAAACAAACAACATTCAAATGTGCATCTTTTCAAGATCATTAGTCCCTAAAATACTGGTGTCCTACGTATCCTCAGGTGCAATTGGGAAATCAAAACACACGGAGTTTTTGGTATAAAATATTTGTTTGTTGGTCAAAATTTATTTATTTGTTTTATTAATTTTAATTTTTGTTTTTTATTTGTGCGACGGTCATAAGAGACTAATACCAAACGGCGCATCTAGAAAACAACTAGCTGACCCAACAATGGGCGAGTTCGATATAGAGAGATAACAATATGTTGTTTTCATTTTTTATCATTTTATTTATCTTGTTTTTCTAAACACTTTTTAAGTTTACTTAAATAAATAGAACCATAAATGAGCGTTTGTGTTAGGTTTGAGATTTTTCACATTACACTGATTGTTGAAGAACATGTTTTCTCAATTCAATATTTTATTTTATAATTAGAATACGAAAATGCATTTTTGTTTAAATTATAACATTATATATACAAAAAGACAAACATGATAGTGTTATAAAAAATATTATAAATAGTCTTGCTATATGAACAAAGTTAACATGAAAATAATAAATAAAAACTAAGACATTGGTTCATAAAAAAGGATACATAAAAAACAACAAAGATAATAAACAAAACAAAACTATTATATTACTTTGTTTCAAAGAAACAAAACTTTCGTATTGAATTTGTGAGATTGTTTTGTCTCTCCTTTTATCTCCGTCTCAGATTTTTCTTTATTTCGAAATTGGTGATTATGGAGAAGGTTGTGTAAGAATGGCACAACTAGAGATGGAAATAGGATAGGCCGTCCGTTATGGGCCTATAGCCTGGCCTACTTATGGTCTGGTCTGGCCTGGCTTGTTTAATAAGAAGGCTAGGCTCAGGCTACTTTTAAAATTTATTTATTTAAACAAGTCAGGATCAGACTTATATAAAAGCCTATTAGGCCTGACAGGTCGGCCTATATATATATATATATATTATTTATTAATGTTATTTTTTATTATTATATATTAATATTATTGTTTTCTATTTTAAAGCATATCAATTAGGTTATTTTAATATTATTTTATTATATTAGATTTGATTATAATTTTATTAGTTTTCCTTATATAAAATTGTCTAATTTAGCTAATTTAAAAAAATGTAAATTTAAATTTAAATGTTTTAATGTGAATAAGGCTTTTAAATAGGATTCCAGGCCAGACCAGATTTTTAAAAAGGTCAGGTCAGACCGGGAAAAAAACCTATAATAGACCGTAGGCTAGGCTTAGACCTGAAAAATTAATCGTAGGCCAGACTCAAGCCTTTCAAAGCTTGGCATGGCCTATTCCCACCCCTAGACACAACAAAGAACCATAAGTGGTTTTCTAGTGGATCTCTATTTCCTAAAATAGGTCTCTATTTCATAATCTCCTCATTTCCTCTAAGAGTCTCATAATACTCTTATATTAATAAATTAGAGTTAAGTAATTTTTAGAAATAAATTTTTACCATTATGACTAATTAAGTTGAATTCTCAAATTTTATTCTTTTAAAAACATTCCTTAAATTCCAAAAAATCATATTAAATAACAATCATTCATATCTAATTTACTCCAAAAAATTCCATATATATTAATTTTATATTTAATTTCGTTTCATTTTTTTATTAAATAAAAATAAAAAGTTTTGAATTAACTTTTTTATTCTCATGTTATTATTAGACCAAAAAATAAGTAAATAAAAATAAAAAGTCAAACATATATTTTTTTCCATTAACAAGGGAATGTCAAACCAAAAAAATAAATAAAAATTATATCTTGAAATAAAAAAATAGAAAGTTAGGGTAAAAAGTTCAAAATACTCTTTTTTATTAATGTTTTTGAGAATATTAAGAAAAGGCGGACCAAATTAGGTGTCGACAGTGATCGAAATTAAAGAATGATTGAAGAGAGATGATTCGTGTTGATGATTTGTTTCCTCGATGCTGCAAGAAATAAACACATGAACCCTTCTAATAAAATTTTGTGCTTATGTGACCATTGACTAAAAAGATTTGCAACTCATGAAATTTTAAAAAGAATTTTTAAAGTCTATCTCATGATTCTCCACAAAAAACTATCCGAACATGACGTATTGCCTTTATATGTGTTTTGATGACATGTTTATTGATTTTGAATGTGATTCAATTTTTGACATGTTATGAACCGGTTGCTTTATTCAATTATATATGACGCAGTATTTGTTAGCTAGTTGATTTATCATTCGGTTTTATACATATGCAACCTTATAACGAACATTGATTAAATTTGCGCTTTTTTTTTCCAAAGTCAAAAGAACGCATATTGATTAAATTGAATCAAAAGGTTTAAATTGTTTTAAGTACTTGAAACATATACTAGTACTAGTATAAGTAAGTTAATTAGATTTAAAAAAATGATTTCAGTGTGTTTGTCAAATCAAATATTATGTAATTGCTAAATAAGTTTATTAATAAGAAACATTTTAAGGGATACAATTGGTTGCATTCCTTTTGATTCTAAGATTTTTGAATTTGCCACTTTAGTATTTTATGTTTCGTATCTTGTTTGATTGCTATGCAATTTCAAAAAATTTATTACCTTTCCAAATAAATGATACAATATTGGAAACATGAAATTTAAATTGATGTATATCTGATGACATTTGTATTTCGACCTCTTGAAATTGATTTGAGAAATTAATTCAAAAGGAATTACTCATATTGTTTGATTATTTTATCGGATATGCGTGTGATTATTTGAATTACATGATATTAATTTTATTAATTAATTCTAAGAGGTATATTTATGGCTTTGGAGATTTTGGTTTTTGGTTTATTTAAAAATACTGTCACAGTTTATTTATTTTATTTATTTAAAATAATTATAATTGTTCGTAATGACGAGAGGAAGCACCAAACAAGAACGTCGGTGAAGAGGTTTGAGAAGTCAACTCAAAGACTGATAAATTGTATTTTACATTCACTTAAATTAGTCTTTCACATTAGGTGGTCATAACTACAATACATAGTCTTATATATTTTGTATATGATGCAAGATATATAGGATGTGTGCTAGCATATTTTATTATTTTATATGCTTTAGATTTTGACAGGATATATACATGTCTTCTGAGAGACGTTTGTATCTGATACAAAAGCCAATGAGATCACCTAATTAAAAATCCCTCAAATTAAATATTAAGTTTAAATGTCGTCCGATTTGTGGCACTCGTCAAAGCCAATACCGTATAGTGTGGGTCGTGTCAAAGTTTGGCACACTATTCTATATCGGTGAAGCGCGATAGGATAAGATCCGATTGGCAACCATTTGGTGTAACTTAGCTGTCGCGGCCTAAATTTCGAGTGTTTCTCGAATTCAATGGAGTCGCCACCAAAGTTTATTTAAAATAGGGAAAAAATTGGGAAACCCTTAAAAAAAAGAATGGTCTTTGAAACCAAAATTTGAGTTCGGGAGTCGATTATGCGTAGGGAAGGTATTAACACCCTACGACATCCATTAAAATACGGTTACCTATAATTAATTGTGCAAAATTAGTATTAACTTAAATGTATTTATTTCTCTTTATTATTAAATATGAATATCAATTATATATTTTTAATGTGATGTTTAAATAAATACTTGTTTAAAGAAAAGAGGAACAAAAAAAGAAACTTTTGTTAATATGGTTGACAAGAGTGTGATCTTGCTCCTACGTATCTCCCGGTGCGATGGAGAAATCAAAGCTACGTAGTTCTTGGTTAGAAAATGCGGATGTGTTGATTATTTTTAAATAAACCGTGTTTAGTTATTAAAAGGTTAATTTTTGACAAAAATAAAAGGAGTTTGTTTGATTTGAATTATTAAAAATGTGAATTTTAAGACGATCAAGTTGTACAACTCGTGTCTCAAAACTCAAGGAGTAAAAAAACTATCGCATCTGATTTAATCCGTTTAAAATTATTTTTATTATTTTCGGTTTTAAAATTGAGTCTTAAAGCCACCAAGTAGTACTTGTGTCTTAACAACTCTAAGATTAAAAAGATGTCACATCTAATTAATCTAATATTTAAAAAAAGTTAATTTTAGATTCATGTATTTATCTAAAGTTTTTTTTTTTTAAATTATCAGGTTCTATAATTCGTATTTTACTACTCATAGATTAAATGATGTCATTTTAGTTAACATTTAATAATGATTTTTATTTATTAATTCATTTATGAATTTTATTTTATTAATTCATTTATGAATTTTAATTTATTAGCTTATTTGTGAAGATGAGATTTTAAAAATAAATAAAGATTCCAATTAATTAATTTTTAATGCAACACCTTTTATTTTTTATTTATTTATGAAATTGGACACTTAATTAAAAATCAACAGTTTTTAATTAATTAATTTTTATGCAATACCTTTTTTTATTATTATTTATTGAATTGGGAAATTAATTGTAAATCTAACAGTTTTTTTTTTTGAAAAAAAAACCTAAATGGGCAGAGCCCAAACTTTGTTTTAAAAAACAAAGGCGTAACTTGAAACCCTAGAACCTGTAAACCCAGCAGCCGCCCCATAAGAAGAAAAAAGAATGGAAAGGCTGCGAGAGAGAGGAAGGAGAGACTGAGAGAGAAGGGGAAAAAAACAGCGGCAATGACGATGGAAAGAGAGGCTGAGAGAGGAGAAAGAAGACAACGACGATGACGATGGAAGGAGAGGTTGAGAGAGAAGAGGAGGTCGAGTAGGGGGAAAGAAGAGGAGGCCGAGTAGGGAGAAGAGGAAGTGGAGTAGGTGGCGGTGACGATAACAACAACGACTGCGGCGGCGACGATGCCAACTACGACGTTAAAGGTTTGATTTTTTTTTTGGTTTTTACTTTTCAATCACAATGTTATTTAATCAAAAAGCTTTATTAACAATGATTATAATGCAAAGACATGAACAAAAATAAAAATACCTTAAATCACCTTGCTATTTGTTCTTCCTATTCTGCATGCTTTTTCCTTTGTTTTGTTGTTTTTTTAAGTGTTTTTGTTAGTGTCTCCTCTTCTGTTTTGTTAATGGAATTTTTTCTCAATTTATAGAGTAAAGTAACGATTCTTTATGTCTATGAGATAATAGTCAGTCCCAGTTTTTACATTGTTTTTGCAACAAAGACAAGCAACATTTGCTAAGTATAGAAACCTGTAATGCATCTTTCTGATTGAGTATAGAAGTAGTGAAGATAATAAAATTTTAAGGCAAAAGAAATATCCTAAAAAAAAGGAGGGCAGTAACTCAATTTTCGTTTTCTATTTTAGAGAAGCTGTAACTCACCCTTTTGTTTGAGTGTAGAATCAATGAAAATAATAATCTTTTTAAGGCAAGGGAAAGAAACTGAACTAAGGGAATGATGGTCTATAAAGCTGTAAAACACAATATTTGTCTTTATTTTATTACATTTATACCTTTTTTATAATATTATTTGTTTATTCAATTGATTAATTTCTTAATGCTGATAACTGATTAGCCATTATGTTTGAATCAATGAGCAAAACAGATTTGAAAGATTTGAAGAAGCTGAATCAGTGAGCAAAACAGGATTGAAAGATTTGAAAGAGTTCAAAGAAGCTGCCTGGGCCAGGGTTAGTAAGGAGAGAGCAGTAAGAAGTACTGGTTCGAAAGGATCAAACTTTGAGAAGAGTTCTCAGCTCGATCAAATTTCCAAATTAAACTCTGGCTTTGTAGTACCTTGCTATCTTCTGTTGGTAAATAGTCATTCTTAACGGAGTTGCCTTTGTTAATTTGAATTGATTGAGGTTGAATTCTGTAATTTTATTCTAGTTACTTTATTCTGTATTTTTTTATTATTGTTAATTAGAATGGACAAAATTGAGGTGCTACAGCTGCCCCTATTTAATTGTATTTACTAAAGAATATGAATATTATCGTATCAATATTATTGTTGTAAAAGGTAATTAAATATAAGAACCTAAATTTTGTCTAAATAAGTTGTGAATTTGAATTATCAATGCGTAGATCGACAAAAATTAAAGAATGACCGTCTTCGGATTGGTTACCGATGCGTAGATCGAGAATTTAAGAATGATCGTCTTTGAATTGGTTACCGATGCGTATTTCGACATGAATTAAAGAATGATCGTCTTTGGTTTACGTTTTTTTCTTATTCTTTAAGAAAAAAAAATAAAAGAATAACTATTTGTATTCGCAATCTCATATCTCCATTTTGAGACTTTTCAAATAACTCAAGACATGAATTAAAGAATGATCGTCTTTGGATTTGTTACCGATGCGTAGATCGACAAGAATTAAAGAATGATCGTCTTTGGATTTGTTACTGATCCGTAGATCGACAATGGATTTGTTACTGATCCGTAGATCGACAAGAATTAAAGAATGACCGTCTTCGGATTGGTTACCGATGCGTAAATCGACAAAAATTAAAGAATGATCGTATTCGGATTTGTTACCGATGCGTAGATCAAGAATTAAAGAATTATCGTAAAAAATTGTAAACCACGGGCAATACATAGGTCTAGCTTAGGAGATAAATAAAGAAATAGATTTTTTTTTAGAGAATATATTTATGATAATCGTAACAAAAATTCATAATGTATAATGAGTAATGTAGTACAAAGACTGTTGAGTATAAATACTAAATATGCATGATTCACTCATTATGCATTGCAAAAGGTTGTTGAGTGAATGAAGATGCATTAGTCATGCCTGAGTAGGTAAAAAAATATGAATGCAAAATGCATGAATAATGTGTTTTGCAATATAGATAAAATCTTTGTTCATTTTTTAATTCCTCGATCCTTATACGATTTTGTGCACCCACAAGATTTAATTGATGAATAAAGATAACAATCGTTTTTTGTATGATAACTCTATACATCTCGTGTGACCTTTTTTTAGAGGCAAAACAAAGTACATTGTCTAAAATGACTGCCCTTTTTTTTTGTGTTGACATCCCCATACATGTTAAGAATCTATTAAGTTTTCGTGTATATATTTTCAAATATCAAAATAATGAAAATATTTTTTGTTTACACCTACTTCAAATTCCAATATTTATTATCATAAAATAACATTTTCTTTTAAAAATGCTAGAACAAACAACCATGAGACTGAATTAGCTTAGGGAATGGACGATAAAAGAAAAAGAAAAAAGGTAATGTACAACATCAAAAAACAATATTGAAAAAAAAAGTACATTTACGATATTGGGAACAAAAATAATTGAGATAGGGGGTTACAATGTAGGGATGAGTGTGTTCATGTTTAGTTGAAGGGATAACAAACGCTAATCATTGTTGTAATTTAGGACTCCTGTTGGTCAGCACGCAAGAATAATAACTGCCCCAGTTTGAACTGCTTGATTCTCTTTATTCCCTTTTTTTTTTATATATCCCTAACTTTTGCATAGACCGCTCTTTCAAGTTTTCAATCCATCGGGATGCTCTAACTTTTGCATAGGTCGCCTTTTGAGGTTTTCGACCTAGCGAGCCTACATTTTTTCAAGCATAATATTTTTTGACTGCGTCTGAGTTTACTGGAAGTGGAAGTTCCTCTCCATCCATTTCTGCGAGTATAAGAGCTCCCCCAGAGAAAGATTTTTTTACCACATATGGTCCATCGTAATTCGGGGTTCATTTTCCACGAGAATCCTTTTTTAGGGGCAATATTTTCTTTAACACCAAGTCTCCTTCTCGAAACTCTCGAGGACGCACTTTTTTCTCGTAGGCTTTTTGTTGACACCTAATTTTATCCGCTTTATTTAGACATTTTTATATAAAAAAATATAATATTATATATAAAAAAAATGACAAAATATAATAAATACAAATAAAATAAATAATTATACTATAAACTTTATACAATCATGAGTGTTTTTGGTTCTTATTTGGCTCTGATTCCTGTTCAGGCATTCACTCTTTTCTAAAACAAAAAAAAGAGGTACATAATCGAATAAAAAGAAATTGAAAGGAATTGGATTGATGACAATAAAAATTAGTATAATGGTGACCATTTGTACCCCGAGTTTAAAACACAGCGCGGGTGCATTTTTTTTTTCAATAATAAAATAATTTTCAAGATTTAATTAAAATAAAGTTTTTCGTAAAATAGTATGCCGTGGATTAACCAATGAACGTAACACAATAAGTTCATTGTAATCTCAATAAATACTTAATTCTAGAAATTTAATAACAAACAATAAGACATTTTTTTGAAAGATAATAATGTCATGACATTCCCAAAAGTCAATATCAGAGTGCGGAATAAGTAGTACAACAATTGTTTTTCAAAATAAAAACAAAATACATTTCCAGCTCAAAGCCTATACATCAAGTCTAACTGATCATGCGCTAAAGCTACAGTAGCACGGATTTCCTCTGCATCCCAAGCAAGTCTCCTCCGAATCTGCCGCTCGCCTCGACGTGACCTCCTCCTCCTCATCATACAGAGAGGGGTCGGCCTCCTCAAAAGTTAGATCAATACAAAGTCTCGGTCGCTTCGGCGGCGCCGGAATCTCATAACAATCATCGGAGATCTTGGATGGACCCGGAATCTCAGCTGCTACTGGCTTAGGTTCATCATTCTTCCCTTCTGCCTCAGACTCGTGTACATCTCCTCCAACCACCGGGTTGGGAGTCACCACACCTACGGTGGCCTCCGTCTCAACCCCTCTAGCGGACTCCTCAGCATCGTCGAAAATTCCGTGCGCCTCCAACACCAGATGGGAAGGCACGGAAAAATCTATACTCGTATGTGTACGCTCCACGAATTCCGCTACGCCGTCTGTCCTACTCGTCCTCTCCAACCACCCCATGTAATGGGGTCGAATACCCAAGCAGTGCGCGAATGGCGATCAAGGAAGTCTAACGACGTTTCCGTCGTTCGGGTTCCCACGGGTGGCATTGGTTTGGGGGGCATCTGAGGGCAAAGCCCAATTTCCACAATATAATAGGAAGGGTCACCGACCGAAATTAACAAATAATCACATAGCATATATTTCACAGCAACAAATATATCCATGGTATAACATATGATGATGAGGAAAATAATAATGCTCATTTGAAATTTAATGACATATATGCCTTTTCAAAAACAGCAGCCAATTATTATGAAGTATGTGGTAAGTACAAACAACACCTCAGCAAATCACAATCATTAAATCAGAAATTCAGATTCTGAACAGTACTCACACACATTCAATTTCCAACCATTCATCATATAATCAAATGTGACCCACCAGTCAATCCCTCAATGCAATAAGTATATGCTCATGTATACAATTTTCTTGGAATCACCAAGTTGCAGTCGCTCAACAGACCAGCACAATATGTTTGACTTTAACGGCCCTCAAGACCAAGGTGCAATCGCTCAACAGATCAGCACCAAGTGCAGTCGCTCAACAGACCAGCACTCGTGCAGTCGCTCAACAGACCAGCACGTTTGACATATACCAAGGTACAATTGCTCAACAGATCAGTACCTAGTGCAGACGCTCAACAGTCCAGCACTCATGCAATCGCTCAACAGATCAGCACGTGGCTTCGCATCTCAAGGTACAGACGCTCAAAAGTCGAGTACCAGTGCAGTCGCTCAACAGACCAACACCTATATACCAAGGTACAATCGCTCAATAGATCAGTACCTAGTGCAGACGCTCAACAGTCTAGCACTCGTGCAATCGCTCAACAGATCAGCACGTGGTTGCGCATTACTCTGTGGCCCATCGCGGGTATCACTTGACTATGCAATGCATGAATATGCAATGTTTCACTTCTCTAGAAACAGTATGCAAAATCAGAAAAATTCATGCTTTTCATCATGTTTAAAATATCTCAGCACAGTCAGAATTATCATCATCACAATCATGATTAAACAGTCAAGTAATCATTAACACTTTGAAATGTTTTCCCAGACTCTTAAAATTCAATTACAGTGTTTAAAAACTGGAATTTTCTGGAATTTTACGAATCTGTATTCGAATACAGCCTCTCTGTATTCGAATACAAAAGCCAAAAACAGTGTAGAATTACACTCTGTATTCGAATACAGCCCTCGGGTATTCGAATACAGAGGCAGTCTTAGTGCACAAAACAACATCTTTCATTACATCAGTAAAGTCTTAAAAACTTCATCACCACCACTTCAAAATATCACCAACAGTTCCATTTTACTTCACCACAACATTCCCAATATCCCCTAACACTCAGGGTTTACAAAACACTCTTAAAAACTTGGAAGTTCTGAAAACTCGAATCTGTATTTGAATATAGACCACTTGTATTCGAATACAGAAGCATGAAACTGCAATTTTAACATTCTGTATTCGAATACAAAAGCTAAAACACGAATCTGTATTCGAATACAGCTTCCTTGTATTCGAATACAGAAGCTAAAAACTGAGCTTCTGGAAAAACACGAATCTGTATTCAAATACAGACCCATTGTATTCGAATACAGAAGCTGAAACTAGTGAAAATCTGCATTCTGTATTCGAATACAGCATGCCTGTAGTCGAATACAGATGCGAATACAGTGTTAAAATCCCACTTCTGTATTCGAATACGACATGGTCGTAGTCGAATACAGATGCTAAGTCAGAAGCAAAAATCCTTCCTTTGTATTCGAATACAGGGGCTCGTATTCGAATACAAGTTTGAAAACTTAAGTAAAACAGAAACTTGACAGGTTGTAGTCGAATACACACACGTTGTATTCGAATACACCTGCGAAAACTAGTGAAATTTTCCTGAGATTTCAACCTTTTTCAAACTGTTTTCTTTTAAAAACAAACAACCAACATTAAAACAGATTCAACACTTTTTCCAGACAATACTTTCCTCATTAAAAATCCCCTTTTCTTTTTAAATCATCAACATCATCAGAATTACTCAAAACAGAAACAGAATCAGGATCATCAACAACAAATCATCCAGACTTTCAAACCATTAGAACATCATACAGCATTTCAGCTTTCTCAATATCAGAATAACATGCAAGCATTTCAGCTTTCACAACACATCAGAATAACATTCAAGCATTTCAGAGCAGTAAAACACAAACAGAATGCATTTTTGCATTTCAAAACCATTTTCAAAACAGGTATATGAACATGCATTTTTAAATCATGTTTGAAATAACATTCAAGACATTTTCCACTTTCCCACATAAACAACACAACTTTAGTGCATTCAGCCCAAACAGCACTCATCACAGAGCTTTTAAAACGTCAAAGAAATGCATTTTTCATTTCTTTCAAGAATCAGGCAAACCAATTTCAAAACAGTAATGAAAACACTAGTAATGCCATGAAAGTTATGCACTTACAGCTCTAATGCAACTAGAAAGTGGAAGGTGCCCTTACCCTTGTAGCGTGTTCTGCTTCTGCTAAACTGTATGCGTCAAAAACGGAGAAAAGTCCCGCCTGCGTTTGCTGCTACAAAACTGAGTTCTCTAGCTCCGTAATGATGTGGGGATTAACTTTAATACTGGGAGTTTTCTGTTTTGATGCTTGGATTTTCAATTAATGGTGTTTTTGAGGAACTCCCTCTTTTTCTCTTTGTAGTCGTGACTGGAAATGGGGAAGGCAGAAACAGCAAACAGAATGGGAGGGAAAATGGGGTACTGTTACATGCAGTATGGGCAGTGAGGAAGGAGGGATGGTGTTCTGATTTCACCATCCTTCTCACTCCTATTTATAGGCTTTTGTGGTGCCACCTCACCCAAAAATAATGTTAAAATAATGCTGAGTCTTCCAGCACTTAATTGCTTGTAATTAGCCACTAATCCCCAATTAACTTCCCAATTAATTTAATTACTCGTAATTAAATTAATTTAATCTTTATCCAATAATTTTTATTTCATCCTCCAAAATAAATATTTATATATATATATATATTCACTCAAACATACATATATTAAATATTTTACAAATATCCCAAAAAATACAATTAAAATTAATTCCATAATTTTAATTAAAAATTAAGGGTCTTACATTACTACCCCCCTTAAATTAGTTTCGTCCTCGAAACTACATATCAGTAAACAACTGAGGATATTGTTCCCTCATCTTACTCTCCAGTTCCCAAGTCGCGTCTCCAGTAGTCGGATTCCAAATCACTTTGACTAGTGCGACTTCCTTATTCCTCAACTGTTTAATCTTCCTGTCTTCAATCCTTACAGGTAATACTTCAAAAGACAGGTTGTCCCTCAACTGAATCGTATCTGGCTTGATCACATGTGACGGGTCTGCAATGTATTTCCTTAACTGCGACACATGAAATATGTCATGAATATTGGACAGTATTGGAGGTAAAGCAATCCGATAGGCCAATGGTCCAATACGCGCAGTAATCTTGTATGGTCCAATAAATTTCGGAGTCAACTTTCTTGACTTAATAGCTCTGCCAACACCAGTTGTAGGCGTGACCGTTAGAAATACATGATCACCCTACTCAAATTCCAAAGGTCTGCGACGCTTGTCCGCATAACTCTTCTGGCGATCTTGTGAAATCTTCATTTTCTCTTGTATCCTCTTGATTTTCTCCATAGTTTGTTCCACCATCTCCGGTCCAACAATCATACTCTCTCCATCCTTATACCAGCATAAAGGCGTCTGACACTTGCGTCCATACAAAGCCCCATAGGGTTCCATTCCAATACTTGCGTGAAAACTGTTGTTGTAAGTGAACTCAATCAATGGCAGCACCTCATCCCAGTTCCCTCTGTCATCCAACACACATGCTCTCAATAGATCTTCCAAGGACTGATTTGTTCTCTCAGTCTGTCCGTCTGTTTGTGGATGGTAGGCTGAACTCAATTTCAGTTTCGTTCCCAAAGCTTCATGCAACGCTCCCCAAAAGTGAGATGTGAACTTTGGGTCACGGTCCGATACTATACTCGATGGCACTCCATGTAACCTCACAATCTCAGCGATGTAGACCTCTGTCAGCTTATCTACTTTATAAGTGGTTCTTACCGGTAGGAAATGTGCGGACTCTGTCAATCGATCCACTATTACCCAAATAGAATCATTCCTTTTCCTTGTCTTGGGCAGTCCTCTTATGAAATCCATGGAAATGTTGTCCCACTTCCATTCCGGTATGTCCAAAGATTGTAGCATTCCAGCAGGTCGTTGATGTTCCACTTTCGCTTTCTGACAAGTCAAACAGGCTGATACGTATTCTGCCACATCCATCTTCATTCCTGGCAACCAGAAATTCTGTCTTAAGTCCTGGTACATCTTGGTCGCTCCAGGATGAATACTCAACTTACTCTTAAGAGCTTCTTCCAAAATCGCTCTTCTTATTTCTGCAACTTCCGGTACACAAACTCTTCCATTACATCTCCGAATATTATATGTGTCGACGCTGAACTCATTGTCTGTCCTTGCGCTATCAGATTCCTCTTTTCTTGGATCAATGCGTCATCTTGCAAGTTTGCAATCTCCTCCAGTAATCCACTCGAAATTGTTATCATTCCACACTTTATCATTCCTGGTGCAAACTTTACGTCCAAATGTAGATCTCTAAATGCTTCCCACAACTCCTGTTGTCTGGCCATTATCATTGAAGATACTGACACGCTCTTCCGACTCAATGCATCAGCCAACACATTGGCCTTTCCAGGGTGGTACTGCAATGAAAAGTCAAAATCCTTGAGAGTCTCCATCCATCTTCTCTGACGCATGTTCAATTCCTTCTGATCGAACAGGTACTTCAAACTTTTATGGTCGCTGAACACCGTGAATGTGTATCCATATAAGTAGTGTCTCCAAACCTTTAACGCAAACACTACTGCAGCAAGCTCTAAATCATGAGTGGGGTAGTTCCGTTCGTGAGTTTTCAACTGTCTTGAGGCGTAGGCTACAACTTTCTTGTGTTGCATCAAAACACATCCCAAACCTTGGTGAGATGCATCACAGTAAACTTCATATGGTTCTTCCGGCTGTGGCAAAACCAATACTGGTGAGGTTGTCAACTTTTCCTTTAGCAACTGAAAACTCTCCTCACACTTTTCCGTCCATGCAAACGGCTGATTCTTTCGGGTGAGTTGTGTCAAAGGAGCTACAATCTTAGCAAATCCTTCAATAAATCTTCTGTAGTATCCTGCTAGTCCGATAAAACTTCTTATGTCCGTGACAGTCTGGGGCTGTTTCCAGGCAAGAATTGTCTCAATCTTTGCTGGATCGACACCGATTCCTTCTTTCGTTATCACATGTCCCAAGAAATTCACTTCCTTTAGCCAAAACTCGCACTTCGACAAATTGGCATACAATTGCTTCTCGCGTAAGACTTCAAGAACTTGGCGTAAGTGTTCTTCATGTTCTTCTTCATCCTTTGAATAAATCAAAATATCGTCGATGAATACCACCATGAACTTATCCAGAAACGGGCTGAAAATCCTATTCATATAGTCCATGAAAATTGCTGGTGCATTCGTAACTCCAAAAGGCATAACAAGATATTCATAGTGTCCGTAACGAGTTCTGAAAGCAGTCTTTTAAATATCTCCTTCGCTTACTTGAATCTGATGGTATCCCGATTTCAAATCAATCTTTGAAAACACTGCTGCTCCCCTCAATTGGTCCATCAAATCATCGATGCGTGGTAATGGATAACGATTCTTGATATTCACCTTGTTAAGTTGCCGATAATCCACACATAAACGTGAACTTCCATCCTTCTTCTTAACCAACAACACCGGAGCTCCCCAGGGCGACACACTTGGTCTGATAAATCCTTTCTCCAATAATCCTTCAATTTGACCCTTAAGCTCGCTTAATTCCAATGGTGACATCCGGTACGGCGCAATGGAGATAGGTCCAGTTCCGGGGTGCAAATAAATGAAGAATTCCACCTCTCTTACCGGGGGTAATCTTGGAATTTCCGTCGGAAATACGTCTGGGTACTCTTTGACTAACCTCACATCTTCTATGTTCACATCCATCTTGGTCTCCACGTTAGCCAATGATAAAAATTCCTGAGTTCCTTCTCTCAGTGATACTCCGAGTTGGTTAGTAGCCAAATACCGAGCGACTCCAGGTTCGGGGAAAAGAACCAATTTTCAAGCGCAATCCAAAACTACGTAGTTATAGGTCATCCAATCCATGCCGAGAATGATCTCGAGTGATTGTAGGGGTAAACAGATTAAATTGACCAAGAAATCTCTATTCTGTATCGTTACGGTACAGTGTAAACATGCAGAGGTTACAGTCAAAGTCTTAGCAGGTGTAGAAACAACCAAATCAAAAGGCAAAGCAGACACAGACAACTTCAAACGATGCACATAATCCATAGCAATGAAAGAATGGGTTGCCCCCGAATCAAAAAGTGCAATTAGTGTGTTACCTGCAATCTCACAATCTTGTTGGATTAAATTTTGGGCTTGTCTTCCAGCTTCAGCACCCATGTGATAATCGCGGCCTCTAGCAGTAGGACGAGTAGCCCTAGTCGCGTTCACAGTTGGCTCCACCTTCGGAAACCGGCAATCCCTCGCCACGTGTCCTGGCTTGTGGCAGTTGAAGCACATCAAATCCCTCGCAGTACAAGCAGTTGTGATATGACCTTCCTTCCCACATCGATAACACCAGACTCCTTGTCCCAATTGCCGTCCAAAAGTCTGATTTCCCGGCCGATTCTTGCCTCTCTTGTTGTTTTGTGGCCGGTTATACGGCTTGGCAACTTGCTTCCCTTTATTGTTTTGATTCTGTATCCGACTAGGCCCTCCAGAGTTAAAGTTCCCTCCTCTGTTGGCCCTCCTGTTCTTCATCTCTTCCACCTCCCTACACTTTTCCACTAGCACTTGGAAACGTTGAATTCCCAAGGGTAGAACCGAATCTTGGATCTCATACTTCAGTCCTTCTGAAAGCGATGACACATAAACTGTTCATCAACTTCTTCCCGGAAGAATCTGAAATGTCTGGACAGCGACTCAAACTTAGCTGCGTATTCTCCCACTGTCCTGTTCCCCTGGTACAATTTTAGAAAATCATCACCCAACTTGGTCCTAGTGCTCATCGGGAAGTACTTGTCCAAAAACTTCTTCTTGAACGACTCCCAGTTCACTTCCTCTTGAGCTGACCCCATCAGTAATCTTGTACTTCTCCACCAATACTCTGCATCCCCTATCAGCAAGTACGTGGCATAATTGACTTTCACCTCTTCCCGACAGTTAATCATCTCGAAGATTTTATCCATCTCTTGGATCCATTGGTCCGCTCTTTCTCGACCCTCATCACCCTTGAACTTGGGAGGATTATGGCGACGAAAATCCTCTAGTCTTCTAGATTCAGCAACGCGAATCTCTCTTTCTCTCTTCTCCAGATCGCGTTAAGTCTTGGTAGCATTGGGTGCAGCAACAGACGCAGCCATGTTGTTCATTGTTCAGCCATCCTATCTTCCCGACTGACATTGGCTCTTGTGGTGTCGTCTCTTCGTGGAGGCATTGTTTCCTACAAAACCATCATCACTTCATTCACACCACAACTTACACAAGACTTGACACTTTAACTACTTGCTCTTATGCATGATCAGCTAATGACTCAAAACAAATACTTAAATCAGAGCTTTATCCCAAAACTTTAACCCATTGCTCTGATACCACAATTGTAACACCCCGAGTTTAAAACACAGCACGGGTGCATTTTTTTTTTCAATAATAAAATAATTTTCCAGATTTAATTAAAATAAACTTTTTCATAAAATAGTATGTCGTGGATTATCCGATGAACGTAACACAATAAGTTCATCGTAATCTCAATAAATACTTAATTCTAGAAATTTAATAATAAACAATAAGACATTTTTTTAAAAGATATTAATGTCATGACATTCCCAAAAGTCAATATCAGAGTGCGGAATAAGAAGTACAACAATTGTTTTTCAAAATAAAAACAAAATACATTTCCAGCTCAAAGCCTATACATCAAGTCTAACTGATCATGCGCTAAAGCTACAGTAGCACGGATTTCCTCCGCATCCCAAGCAAGTCTCCTCCAAATCTGCCGCTCGCCTCGACGTGACCTCCTCTTCCTCCTCATCATACAGAGAGGGGTCAGCCTCCTCAGAAGTCAGATCAATACAAAGTCTCGGTCGCTTCGGCGGCGCCAGAATCTCATAACAATCATCGGAGATCGTGGATGGACCCGGAATCTCACCTGCTACTGGCTTCGGTTCATCATTCTTCCCATTCTGCCTCATACTTGTGTACATCTCCTCCAACCACCGGGTTGGGAGTCACCACACCTACGGTGCCCTCCGTCTCAACCCCTCTAGCGGACTCCTCAGCATCGTCGAAAATTCCGTGCGCCTCCAACACCAGACGGGAAGGCACGGAAAAATCTATACTCGTATGTGTACGCTCCACGAATTCCGCTACGCCGTCTGTCCTACTCGTCCTCTCCAACCACCCCGTGTAAGTTGCCCTGCTTGAGATGGGGTTGAATACCCAAGCAGTGCGCGAATGGCGATCGAGGAAGTCTAACGACGTTTCCGTCGTTCGGGTTCCCACGGGTGGCATGGGTTTGGGGGGAATTTGAGGGCAAAGCCCAATTTCCATAATATATTAGCAAGGGTCACCGACCGAAATTAACAAATAATCACATAGCATATATTTCACAGCAACAAATATATCCATGGTATAACATATGATGATGAGGAAAATAACAATGCTCATTTGAAATTTAATGACATATATGCCTTTTCAAAAATAGCAGTCAATTATTATGAAGTATGTGGTAAGTACAAACAACAACTCAGCAAATCATAATCATTAAATCAGAAATTCAGATTTTGAACAGTACTCGCACACATTCAATTTCCAACCATTCATCATATAATCAAACGTGACCCACCGGTCAATCCCTCAATGTAATAAGTATATGCTCATGTATACAATTTTCTTGGAATCACCAAGGCGCAGTCGCTCAACAGACCAGCACAATATGTTTGACTTTAACGTCCCTCAAGACCAAGGTGCCACCGCTCAACAGATCAGCACCTATTGCAGTCGCTCAATAGACCAGCACTCGTGCAATCGCTCAACAGACCAGCACATTTGACATATACCAAGGTACAATCGCTCAACAGATCAGTACCTAATGCAGACGCTCAACAGTCCAGCACTCGTGTAATCGCTCAACAAATCAGCACGTGGCTGCGCATTTCAGGGTACAGACGCTCAACAGTCCATTATCAATGCAGTCGCTCAACAGACCAGCACCAATATACCAAGGTACAATCGCTCAACAGATCAGTACCTAGTGTAGACGCTCAAAAGTCTAGCACTCGTGCAATCGCTCAACATATCAGCACGTGGTTGCGCATTACTCTGTGGCCCATCGCGGGTACCACTTGACTATGCAATGCATGAATATGCAATGTTTCACTTCTCTAGAAACAGTATGCAAAATCAGAAAAATTCATGCTTTTCATCATGTTTAAAATATCTCAGCACAGTCAGAATTATCATCATCACAATCATGATTAAACAGTCAAGTAATCATTAACACTTTGAAATATTTTCCCAGACTCTTAAAATTCAATTACAGTGTTTAAAAACTGGGATTTTCTGGAATTTTATGAATCTGTATTCGAATACAGCTTCTCTGTATTCGAATACAGCTTCTCTGTATTCGAATACAGAAGCCAAAAGCAGTGCAGAATTACACTCTGTATTCAAATACAGCCCTCTGGTATTCGAATACAAAGGCAGTCTCATTGCACAAAACAACATCTTTCATTACATTAGTAAAGTCTTAAAAACTTCATCACCACCACTTCAAAATATCACCAATAGTTCCATTTTACTTCACCACAACATTCCCAATATCCCCCAAACACTCAGGGTTTACAAAACACTCTTAAAAACTTGGAATTTCTGAAAACTCGAATCTGTATTCGAATACAGACCCCTTGTATTCGAATACAGAAGCATGAAACTGCAATTTTAACATTCTGTATTCGAATACAGCATGCCTGTAGTCGAATACAGAAGACAAAACCTTGAAAAATTCAACATTTTCTCCCAGATCATTAAAGGTTTTCAATACTTCATCCTCTCCTCTTCAAAATATTTCAAGAACTCCATTTAAAATCACTTTAACCCTTCTCAAGATTTCTCAATACTTTAAAATGCATATCACAGTGTTTAAAACTTGATTTTCTGGAAAACACGAATCTGTTTTCGAATACAGCTTCCTTGTATTCGAATACAGAAGCTAAAAACTGAGCTTCTGAAAAAACACGAATCTGTATTCAAATACAGACCCATTATATTCAATTACAGAAGCTGAAACTAGTAAAAATTTGCATTCTGTATTCGAATACAGCATGCCTGTAGTCGAATACAAATGCGAATACAGTGTTAAAATCCCACTTCTGTATTCGAATACGACATGGTCGTAGTCGAATACAGATATTAAGTCAGAAGAAAAAATCCTTCCTCTGTATTCGAATACAGGGGCTCGTATTCGAATACAAGTTTGAAAACATAAGTAAAACATAAACTTGACAGGTTGTAGTCGAATACACACATGTTGTATTCGAATACACCTTCGAAAACCAGTGAAATTTTCCTGAGATTTCAACCCTTTTCAAACTGTTTTCTTTTAAAAACAAAAACCAACATTAAAATAGATTCAGCACTTTTTCCAGACAATACTTTCCTCATTAAAAATCCCCTTTCTTTTTAAATCATCAACATCATCAGAATCACTCAAAACAGAAACAGAATCAGGATCATCAACAACAAATCATCCAGACTTTCAAACCATTAGAACATCATACAGCATTTCAGCTTTCTCAATATCAGAATAACATGCAGGCATTTCAACTTTCACAACACATCAGAATAACATGCAAGCATTTCTGATTTCACAACACATCAGAATAACATGCAAACATTTCAGTTTTCACAACACATCAGAATAACATTCAAGCATTTCAGAGCAGTAAAACACAAACATAATGCATTTTGCATTTCAAAACCATTTTCAAAACAGTTTTATGAACATGCATTTTTAATTCATGTTTGAAATAACATTCAAGACATTTTCCACTTTCCCACATAAACAACAAAACTTTAGTGCATTCAGCCCAAACAGCACTCATCACATAGCTTTTAAAACGTCAAAGAAATGCATTTTTCATTTCTTTCAAGCATCAGGCAAACCAGTTTCAAAACAATAATGAAAACACTAGTAATGCCATGAAAGTTATGCACTTACAGCCCTAATGCAACTAGAAAGTGGAAGGTGCCCTTACCCTTGTAGCGTGTTCTGCTTCTGCTAAAGTGTATGCGTCAAAAATGGCGAAAACTCCCGCCTGCGTTTGCTGCTACAAAACTGAGTTCTCTAGCTCCGTAATGATGTGGGGATTAACTTTAATATTGGGGGTTTTCTGTTTTGATGCTTCGATTTTCAAGTAATGGTGTTTTTGAGGAACTCCCTCTTTTTCTCTTTGTAGTCGTGACTGGAAATGGGGAAGGCAGAAACAGCAAACAGAATGGGAGGGAAAATGGGGTACTGTTACATGCAGTATGGGCAGTGAGGAAGGAGGGATAGTGTTCTGATTTCACCATCCTTCTCACTCCTATTTATAGGCTTTTGTGATGCCACCTCACCCAAAAATAATGTTAAAATAATGTTGAGTCTTCCAGCACTTAATTGCTTGTAATTAGCCACTAATCCCCAATTAACTGCCCAATTAATTTAATTACTCGTAATTAAATTAATTTAATCTTTATCCAAAAAATTTTATTTCATCCTCCAAAATAAATATTTATATATATATATATATATTCACTCAAACATACATATATTAAATATTTTACAAATATCCCAAAAAATACAATTAAAATTAATTCCATAATTTTAATTAAAAATTAAGGGTCTTACAATTTGAATGAAAATAAAACGAAAAAAACAAATTGATGAATAGTAATAAAAATCAGCATAATAGTGACCATTTGAATGAAAAGAAACCGAAAACAAATTGATGAATAGTAATAAAAATCAGCATAATGGTGACCATTTGAATGAAAATAAAAAATAAAAAACAAATTGAAGAATAGTAATAAAAATCAGCATAATGGTGACCATTTGAATGAAAAGAAACCGAAAACAAATTGATGAATAATAATAAAAATCAGCATAATGGTGACCATTTGAATGAAAAGAAACCAAAAAAAACAAATTAATGAATAGTAATTGGTAATCAATCCACAATTATTTCTTTGTCTTTTGTAACCTTCAACCTAAAAGTCTATAAATAGTCTACACCATGAGTAGAAGAGAGGGAGCACAGATTGAGAGTAAAAAAAAAAAGAGAATGATAGGCAAAAGAGGAGCGGAGAATCTGAATTTGGTAAAATCAGTCCAGCAAAACATATTCAACACTAAGGTATCAATTTTCTCATCCTTATCTAATGTTTTCTTTTTTCATTTATTTGTATTGCATTCCTTAATTTTTTTTCTTTTAGTTTATTTGTATTTCATTCTTTAAAAATGTAATTTAGTTTTAGTTTTTTTTTTGTCATTTTTGTCAAAAATAAACTCATACGTTAAGCTTTTATTTTCCTTAAGTATTTTGTTATAAAAAATTGTTTTTTTTCATACATACTAAAAACACTATAAATAATTTATGCTTATAAACCAATCACCAAGTAAAACAAACTTCAACCCATTGTAACATAACACAAAATTCACATAACGGTTTATCAAAATAAATAAAAACAAACAATCATAACAACGAAAAAAAGTTTTTTTATTTATTTTATTTTTAGAATTTACAGTCGCCGCCGCTGGATGAAATTTATCCTCGCTCGTTGCGCCACATCACTTAGTGGCCTTTATGCCGTGACAGATCCGACAACGCATAAGCAAATCCTTTAATAGGCTGCTTCACTGTCCATCCATCTGTTTCGTGCATAAACCGCCGCATTACCGTTGTTTTCTATAAAAAAAAAATCAATTGTTCTTTATTTAAAAAAAACCAAAAATACAAAAATTAAAATATACAATTTACGAACACACATCTCACATTTTTTTGTTGTTATTATTATTATTATTATTATTATTATTATTATTATTATTATTATTGTTATTATTATTATCACTATTATCATTATTACATTTTTACTTATGAATAGAGTAATAATAAAAATCGGATAACCCATAAATATTTTCTACCCAAGAACTACGTGTGTTTTGATTTCCCTATTGCACCTGGGGATACGTAAGAGCAAGGTTTTTTTCCTTGTCAAACCAAACTATAAAAAAAAAATATTTTTCTTTCTTTTATTAATGTAAATAATTTATTTTCCTTTTTATTATTCTTTTAGGGGGTAAAATAAATAATTAAGTAAATAAATAATTTGTATACAATTAATTATAGGGTAACCGTTTTAACGGACGATGTAGGTTAATATTACTTTCTCTACTCGTAATGGACTTCCAAATCCATTTTTGTGGTCCAAAAACTTTATTTTAGGTTTTATCTAATTTTTCCTTTTTTAAAAAAAATAAAATAAAATTGGTGGCGACTCTTTTTTCGCGGACAAATCAGACGCGACAACTGGCGACTCCACTAGGGACTTTTTGAGAGTCAAGCCCAACCTAATTAATTCTTTATAATTATTTATTTATTTTTATTTATATTATGCCTCTTGTTTTTATTTGTTTTAATTATTTTATCATATATTTATTTTGAAAATAATTGTTGTGATTTTATTTATTTTTGGTCATTTACATGCATTTATGGTAATTTGTTCTAATTGTGGTAATTGTTTTATTTTATTTATTTCTCTAAACACTACACTAACACGCGATTCACACACTTATGAGTGGGCTCTATATCCGGGCTGAGTGCAACCTATGATAAGTTAGAGACTGTGTAATGATAATTTTCTGGATGTACATCTTGTTTTGTTGTCATGAAAGTCTCACCTAGAGTTGACCTTTTCTATAATATTTTCATTTTAATAGTTTACCAATTAAATGGTTTAATATTTTAGAATTGAGTTGTGTGCTCTAGGAACCGATTTAGAACTATAGAGCCACCCATGGTGAAGGTTCACGTTAAAGACTATAGAACAATAAGAAAATAACCATTTAGGTCACATGCATATTTGAGAAAAAACAAACTAAACTACCTCTATATCATATTGCATCGCATAATCATGCATATTGCATCTTTTTATTTCATTTTACAGCATTTTTTTAAAAAAACAATCATTGCATATTAGGAGGTAGTAAATTTTTTCTTACATAATCATTTCATTCACATTTTTTACATTCCCATAATATTTTCCTTCATGAAAAAAATAAATAAATAAAAAAGTAAAAAAAAAGAAAGCAAAAAAAGAGTATCATGACACCCTTACCAAACATGTTCCCGAACTAAAATCATGGATGAATTGGAACATACAAAGATGATTTAAACCAACTGAAAGACCTTATGGCTAAAAGCTTGGAAATCTTACGAACTCTTGATACTTGAAATCATGAGAATCCTTCATGAAAAAAATATATCACGAAGAACTCATGTTTACCCCTTGATTTCATAAGTCTGAAAATTTTCACCTTTTAGTCTACTTTTTGGTTATACTCTACCTCAAGTCACTTGTCCACAAGATTTGAACTTGATATTGATGAGATTCATCTTCATCATCCACCCCCTACTTCTAGGTCATGACCATACTTTCTTGGCTTTTCACCACAAGTAAACCTCTAGAAGTTGGGTCGTCTATGTTGAACTTTCATCATTACTGCTTATTACTTTGATGCCATGAAAAAATTCATCAATCTAAAAGAAAAATTCATCATTACCTTTAAGGACAATTGAAAATAACCTCGACCAAACATTATGTTAAAGACATTGACAATGTTGCGTATAGTTTTTGAGTTTATCCAAGGGACAAAGTCAACAATGAAGATATTATCAACTTCTCTCGTGAATATTAATTTGATTATGAAGCAATGATCATATTGCTAAGGATAAAGTCTTACGATACTTTATTATATTGACACACTCTTGTTTCCTTAATATTATGAATATCAATAAATGCATTTTGTATTGTTTCCTTTTCCTTTTCAACCATCATATATTCCACAACTTCTTACCAAACATTATTTGTCTTTCTCTTCTTTAAACCATATACCAAGCATATTTGGAGTAGTCCATTCATAAATAAGTTTGCTAAGATCTCATACATAATTTTAATCATGCTATTAATTCCACTGAATGTGAGAGCGATATAAATAAACTCCATTATCTGGATGAACCTCAATATGTTGCATGTAATTAACATTACGTTAATCCCCTAGACAAGTCACTTTATCTTTATGTGCTTTGAATATACCAATCACGTAGGGGAATTTGAAGTTTGTACCAAGGATATTCTAGTCATCTACGAATCAAAAAGTGAAAATGTTGAAAGTACATGAGAGTTGAATGTAATCCTCAATCAGCTAAATCAAGAATGGAAAAACTGGGATAAGAAGATGATCATTTATATATACATATTAGACAAATGTCTAAAAAAAAATTTTGAAGTCATTTTCCATCATGCCCTTCAATAATGTAATCAACTAGCTAAGGTTCTAGCTACTTTATCTTCAATGAAGAATAGTCACTCACAAGAATGAAAATCACGACTATCCTACTTATTATCAAATGTATAAGAAAAGCTAGATGGAAAGTTCTCGTACCAAATATTACCTCATAAATGTGGAATACCCTTCCTGAGTATCATACTATAACTGGGGCACCCCTTTGTTCCTTATTGTATAGAATAAAGGCAGCAACCCACTCAAACACAAATCTCCTTATCAACAATAATGATTTGTTTTGACCGACTGGATTCAATTCAACAAAAATGTTGACTGCCTCATGTCAAGGAATATTATTTCAAAAGATCTTAAAAGAAGAACATATGAACTCCAGAGCTTAAAAAAAAAAAAGAATTAGCACTCAAGAATATTTACATATCTAAAACGTCTAGCATGACAAGCGGACTCCCAACTATATGAGCCCTAATACCATAAAAGAAAAATACATTCGAGTGTGGTTCTGATGCACACCAATATGGATCGAGAAGACTTATCACTACTTGCACACATTCATGCTTCAAAAAGTGTTACATCTAAATGAAGACCCGCTAGGTTGAAAATCCAAAAGGACGACCTAGACAAAAATTAGGGTATACAAAAATAAAATAATAATAATAATAATAATAAATACCCGCTAGGTTGAAAACCTAAAAGGACAACCTAGGCAAAAGTTAGGGTACAAAAAAATAAAAATAAATACCCGCTAGGTTGAAAACCTGAAAGGGCAACCTAGGCAAAAATTAGGGTACAAAAATGAGTAAAACCCACTAGGTTGAAAATCCAAAAGGACAACCAACAAAAAAGAAGTTAGGATACAAAGTCAATTAAAGACCTTCTAGATCAAAAACTCGAAGGGGGACCTAGGCGAAAGTGAATGAAGACCTGTTGGGTAATAAACCCAAAAGGGTGACCTAGGCAAAAATTAGGGCCACAAAAAAAATGAAGAAGTTCACTAGATTGAGAATAAAAGAAAATGAGCAAATAATATGGTTTATGCAGATCAGATCAAAGTCGAAGCAGAATATATTCTGAAAGGTTGTGAAGATAAATTAGGACAAATCATATCCTCCAAAATGAATTAAAAATGTGATTAAAATTATGGCATGAGTTATTAACACACTTATTTTATGAAATACTACTAACAAATTGGGTTATTTACGCATACGAGATCACTTTTTCTTTCTATGAATCCTTCTTTTTTTGTACCATATATTTGCTCAGTAAATATCATATTCTAAACCTTGCTTCACTAATTTCTTGTATTATAAATCTTTTTGTCAAAATTCATTTTCTTATGATAATCATATGTTGGGGCACAAAATATGTGAGTGTCAAGATGCCAAAACTAGTATGATGTCTTTACACATAAGACAATGGCAACTGGAGATCAAGTCGAAGATGTTACAAAAAATATCTTTAAAGATCAAAAGGACAATCACCACTATGTATTCAAAGTGGTGCACATATTTCATCCATGAATCCAAGGACCATGTTTGTAAGGAGGTGAAAGAAAAAAAAAATAAAAATAAAAAAATTGTAAAAAAAAATTGATTGAAAAAAAATATAAAAATGAAGGAAAATGTTCATTCATCAAATGAATTCATGACATTTCATATTTTCAATAGTGTATAAATTTAAAATTGGGACTACTAACCCGCACCCTCTAATTTAAAAGACGGGATGATTGACCCGTACACTCTAATTTAAAGTCGGGATGATTGACCTGCACCCTCTAATTTAAAAGCCAAGATGATTTCCCATTATCTCACATTGATATTCTGGTTGACAATGCGGCCGACCATTCGGTCTTCTCTTTTATGGATGATTTCTCTGGGTATGATCAAATTAAGATGGCAACCAAAGATATGGAAAGAACGACTTTCATTTTTGGTCTGAAGAATGTCGGGGTGACCTACCAAAGTTCTATAGTAACCTTGTTCCATGACATAATACATAAAGCGGTAGAAGTTTATGTAGATGACAAGATTGCTAAGTCACAAATAGAAGAAAAACATGTTATGAATCTAAAGAAACTCTTCGAAAGACTTAGAAAGTTTAAGCTAAAACTTTATCCCTACAAGTGCACTTTCGGCGTGAGATCGGACAAACTATTGAGACTTGTAGTTAGGTAAAAAAGAATATAGATCGGCCTCGATAAGGTTCGGGCCATTTAAGAAAGGCCTCCCCCAAGTACAGAAAGAGAAGTTCGCAGTTTTCTTGGGAAACTAAATTATATTTCAAGATTTATATCACAACTAACCGTCACTTGTGAACCGACCTTTAAACTTTTATGGAAAAATCAAACAGTGGTGTCGAATGAAGAATGTCAAAACGCATTTGAGAAAATTCGACAGTATTTGCAGAAGCCTCCAATTCTAGTCCCCCCAATTCTGGGCCGACCCTTGATCATGTATCTTCCAGTCCTCAACGGGTCCATGGGATGCGTGTTGGGGCATCACGATGAAATAGGAAAGAATGAGCATGCCATTTACTATTTGAGCAAAAAATATACAGATATACAATGTTAGAACGTATTGTTTGTGCCTTAGCTTGCGCGGCCCATCCCTTAAGGCAATATATGCTTTGCCATACGACTTGCTTGACATCTAAGATGGATCCAATCAAGTACATTTTTGAAAAGCCTGCCCTTGGAGGGCGAATTGCTCGCTGGCAGGTGATGTTATCAGAATATGATATTACCTATGTTACTCCGAAAGCCATCAAATGGAGTGCCTTGGCAGATTATCTGGCTAATCAACCTGTTGATGACTATCAGTCAATGCAATGTGAATTCCCTGACAAAGGTATCATGGTTTTGTTTGAAGAGTGCGATAATGGAAAATGGACCCTGTTGTTCGATGGGGCCTCAAACATAATGGGGAATGGGATTGGGGTTGTTTTAATATCTCCCAAAAAAAGGTTTATACATATCACAGCACGCTTGTGTTTTGATTGTACCAATAATATTGCAGAATATGAGGCTTGCGCCATGGGAATTTTGGCTGCTTTGGAATCAAAAGCAAGAATACTGGAAGTATATGGAATTCAGCCTTAGTCATTAATCAGCTTAACCAAGAACGAGAAACTCGAGATAAGAAGCTAATACCTTACTTTATATACATAAAGGAATTGTCTTTACAATTTGACAAAATAACCTTTCACCGTATCCCTCGAGAAAACAATCAATTGGCTGATGCTTTGGAAACTTTATCCTCGATGTTCCCAATAAGTTAAAACGATGAAATCTCATCCATTAAAATGGAGAGTCGGGATCATCTTGCCTACTGTCACGTAATGGCAGAAGAAATTGATGGGAAACCTTGGTATCACGACAGCAAACAATATTTTATAAATAAAGAGTATCCTCCCGAAATATTAGAGAATGAGAAAAGGACTCTGAGATGGTTAGTCGCAAGCTTTTTCTTGAACAAAAAACATTTTGTGTAAAAGGAATCATGATATGGTACTCCCAAATGTGTTGATTTGGAATGAGGAAAAATAAAATCTCAACTTGAAAAAAATTGCTTTGATTATGTAAATAAATGTCATAATTGTCAAATATATGCTGACAATATCCATGCCCCACCAATGCCCCTGAACACCCTTACAGCGCCTTGGCCGTTCTCAATGTGGGGCATATACGTCACCAGAATGATTGAACCGAAAGGATCAAATGGACATCGCTTCATCTTGGTGGCAATCGATTACTTTACCAAATGGGTAGAGGCCGCTTCGTACACCAACATTACCAAAAATGTGGTGGTCAAATTCATAAAAAAGGAGTTAATATGCCGTTATGGGCTACCAAGCAAGATCATTACTGACAATGCCACAAATCTGAATAAAAAAATGATGGATGAATTGTGTGCGACCTTTAAAATTCAACACCACAATTCATTCCCGTACAGACCAAAAATGAATGGCGCAGTTGAAGTAGCAAATAAAAACATCAAAAAAATTATTCAGAAAATGGTTGTAACATATAAAGATTGGCATGAGATGTTGCCGTTTGCACTACACGGGTATCATACTTCGATACGCACTTCAACTGGGGCAACCCCTTTTTCCCTAGTATATGGGATGGAGGCTGTGCTACCCATTGAAGTAGAAATCCCTTCGCTAAGAGTATTAATGGAAGCCAAACTAGAGGAGTCGGAATGGGTGCAAACCCGTTTTGATTAATTGAATTTAATTAACGAAAAAAGGTTGGCAGCCTTATGCCATAGACAATTATACCAAAAAAGACTAAAAAGAGCGTACGAGAAAAAAGTGCATCCTCGAGAATTCCGGGAAGGAGACTTGGTGGTAAAAAAGGTCTTACCCATTTAGAAGGATTTTCGTGGGAAATGGACCCCTAACTATGAGGGCCCATATGTCATAAAGAAAGTTTTCTCAGGTGGAACTTTGATCCTCACGAATATGAACGGAAAAGATTTAGTCCTCCTTGTAAACTCAGACGCTGTAAAAAAGTATTATACTTGAATAAAATACCCGCTAGGTTGAAAACCTAAAAGGGCAACCTAGGCAAAAGTTAGGGTACAAAAAAATAATAATAAAATACCCGCTAGGTTGAAAACCTGAAAGGGCAACCTAGGCAAAAATTAGGGTACAAAAAAAATAGTAATAAATACCCGCTAGGTTGAAAACCTAAAAGGGCAACCTAGGCAAAAGTTAGGGTACAAAAAAATAATAATAAAATACCCGCTAGGTCTAAAACCTGAAAGGGCAAACTAGACAAAAATTAGGGTACAAAATAATAATAATAATAATAATAATAATAATAATAAAATACCCGCTAGGTTGAAAACCTGAAAGAGCAACCTAGGCAAAAATTAGGGTACAAATAGTCATAAAATACCTGCTGGGTTGAAAAACAATAACAACAAAAACAAAGAATATACACTCAAAAGGATAGGATCAACGATATGGATCGGACTATGGCACGAGAAGTTAGTACAGTCTACCTTTGAATTACTAATAACTAAGTCGGGTCTTCCACCCATTTCTTTTGTCTACCTTTGAATTACTAGTAAACATGTCGGGTCTTCCACCCATTTCTTTTGTTTTATCTTATGTATATTCTTTTACGACGAATATTGAACCTAAATATATTGATATATACTTGTATGATCTTTATTATTTAACCCTCTATCCCAAATGCATCTTATGGTTATCATGTACAGGAAAGTAAAACATATGCCATACCTCAATATAAAGAATTGCGATAAAGTATCCATAGTAGAGTTTGTTTAGCGTACAAGGGCAGCTACAACATGAGGTCTAGCTTAAGATTACAACAAAAATTCTTCTTCAAAAAAAAAAAAAGAAGAAAAAAGAAAGATCAAAGATCTCAAGTTCAGGAAAAATGTATAAGTGTCATTCTCATCCATTATTTGAATGATCGTGTCCAATAAAAAAAATAAAAATAAAAACAAACATATTCATTCATGACATTTCAGAAACTTAAAGCCGAGAAAACGACCTACATGTTAAAGCCAGGAAAACGACTCGCACCCAAAGCCGAGAAAACGACCCGCATGTTAAAGCCGAGAAAACGACTCGCACCCAAAGCCGAGAAAACGACCCGCATGTTAAAGCCAGGAAAACGACTCGCACCCAAAGCCGAGAAAACGACCCGCATGTTAAAGCCGGGAAAATGAC